>PQWD01001039.1:0-263869 GCA_019425675.1 Leucinodes orbonalis
TTTGTGGTCGTCTTTCGTGTATCATACCATACTATCTAATTTCGTCGTCATGGCAAGTATGACCAATTGTGTATATACCTGGCTTACAATACAATGCGCGCCCACGCGGCTCTGCTTCCTGCCAGATACCGAGATGAGCAATTTCCTGAGCATTGTCACGCCTGGATCCTTGGGTAACACCACATTCACGATTATATTAACACATTCGTGACATTGTTCGACTATTGAGCCGTCTATTGCTGGTATAATATAGTTTGACGATGGAAGTCAACCGGGCTGTTACTCGAATGGTAATAGAGACAACGATGAAGACTCTGATTTTTATTTTACTGATACTGAGAAAATCCACTTACTTATTTAAATAGGTTTTTTTAAGAGACAAATTGCGAGCGTTTTTAAAGGTTTTTTCCCCTATTTAGATTAGTAGATTGACGAAACTCATGTCTGTATGTAAAAGTCGAAACATTTTGACTAATGAGAGGCCTACCCGTACTAATTAACGCAGTTTTGACAAATACTGACAAGGACATTGTGATGAGAAATGTAGCAAGCTATTAAAGTCTCTCAATGAAAAATATTATTCGTGAGAGGATCGACATAGCGAGCGCTGGATTAGCGCAACTTATAGGGCCAGTCACGTATATCGTAGGACCAACGGCCGTTGGAGTAGACGAGTTTTGGATTGGAGGCCGCGTCTTGGCAATCATAGCAAAGAATACTTCCGATCCGGTGCGGAGTCTGGATGAAAGTTGCAGAAGATATACAATATGTAGCACAAAATTATGGAGTGCTCTGGTCAGCTACGGCAAACGGTTCAATGGTTGAATAGGGATAATATAAATAAAATATAAAAGTACTTTTAATAACAAAAAATTTAAACGTATTCATCATCATCAGCTAGCCGTGTAGGGTGATTAGGCCTAAGTCGTCCACGCGGGCCCAGTGCGGATTGGACGACTTCACGCACAACCTTTGAATTTCTACCCAGGCGTGCATGAAGGTTTCCTCACGATGTTTTCCTTCACCGTAACGTATTACTACGTTTAATTTTTTACCTATAACGTTACGTGTTTTTAATTTTCTCTTATCTTATAATTATATGTTTTTTTAGTCTTAAACAAATTTCCATGAGTATTTTTTATTAATCTATCTCACTTTCTTCCAATCTTACGTAATTTAGATACTTCTCTTCTTGGCAATCTTGATAAAGGACGACTCTATAACGTTTAGGTAACTTAGGGCCCTGATTATTTAAAAAGATCGCCATCTCATATCTCTTACAGGCACAAACAAATGATATAAACGCTATTGCAATTGTGTCAATAGGTACGCGTGACGTAACATGAGTTAAACTAACCGTCCTTGCGTCTTAAACTGCGTCGTTTAAACTTACTGCGATGGATATCTGTGTCATACGATTTGTGGGCAAGGAAGTTGCAATGATTTTATGAGAGAACGCATTCTTAGTCATCGCGTTCTATTGATTGTATGTGATATATTCTAGTCAGACCTCTATAGAACGTGTGCTTTGCATTTCAGGAACAAAGCCCAAAATTGTATCAATAGGCCGAAGTGAAACCACTTCTGTGGCGATACGACCAGGGTTAACGATATCTCTTAACACAGTATGGCAATAATATTACTACGCTTTTTCTGGTACAAAAATGCATGATTATAGTAATACTGTTTTAAGAGACGACGCAAAGCCCGTTTAGTGAGTCCTTGAAAAAAAATTAACGACAATGTATTTCTGAAACCTCTGGTCTTGAAACTGTTTCTTTGCAGTATCGCTTACCTTTAAGTCAATCGTATGCTCATTTGCCTCCAGTTCAATATTTTAAGTGTCAAACGAAGGTGGAAATCGGCTAATTGTATGAAGTCTTTCAATCAAAATCAAAAAGTCTTTATCCAGTTTATGTTCTTACAGGACACTTATGAATGTCAAATGAAGCTAACCCTGGATCGGACTGTTTCTACTTAGAAGAATACAGCAAGAAACTCAGTTGTCACTCTTTAATAAAAATGTGTTTTGTAAATAATAATATCTTTTTTATCAACGAATTATATAAAGGATTTTTTTTTCACAATTTTTATCATATTATGTTATTGGTACAGGTTTGGATAAAGACCATAAAATAAAGTGAGGTAAACATATAAATGTTTGTTTTGCTACTCTTAGTTTCTAAGTGGTACAAATAGTGTAGGAAGCCTTACCACTAGCTGTGCCAATTATTCTGCAATAAAGATAACTTGCAGTGGCGATCGCGAGGTCATAATCGATCCCTGTGGCGATCCTCTAATAAAATTCTGCCCCTTGACTAGTACAAGCTAGGATAGTTAAAATTTATTGTACGAAGTTAACATAACAAAGACCTGGTTTGGGTAATGTATTACAAATAATTTAAACCTGTCAATATACTCTGTACCCCAATTAATTTTAGGTATAGCGAACGCTTGGGTTTGATCTGGGTCCGATCCGAATTAGGGGAATGTCAACTTCCATATGTCACCGCGTCGATACCTCTTATTCACCTGTTACTTTAGCTAAGAGACGGATACATTTTATGTACACTGTTCCTAACTATGAATTCATGATTCAAACTAACGACAAACTTAAACAGTAAATAATGTAAAGGTGGTAGTTTGAATTAATATTTTTATGATTAACTTCAGGAACCAGATGACCGAACTTTTTCATGACTATTTGTACGAAACCCACATAGTGAGTCTAACTCACACTCATCCGCTTTTTGTTTTTTTATTGTTTACGGGCCGATTGTCCTATAGGGCTGTTCGGTGCTCTACGGGTCCAGGTCAACAATGAATTCAGGCACAATTAATAAGGGTACCGATGAAGATGCTCAGGTTCTGTAATACTTTAAGGTTGCTTGCTAAAGCCCGAAATGCGAAAGCCTCAACAGAACCCTGACTATAACCACAACTAGGCTGGACTTCCGCATTTTGACTGAGACAGCTGCAAAAAATCGGCTGGTGTTGTACAGCGGAGTAGTTTATTATTTTAGGCTCTGTTAGGAGTTCACGGTTCATAGACCGGTCCTTTGAAGCTTGCGTGAGGATATAGCAAACGCGCAGAGGATTTGTGAGACATAATAACGATGTATACGTACATCTAGTACATATCACAACTATGTGTATATGTTGACTATGTGGTAGATTTAAACTAATATAAAAATTTATTATTAATTTGACGATTCAAATTGTCTTGTAAAGACTTAATTGAATAAAGGAATTTTTTCATTTCATTTTACTACGAGCGGCCTGTCTCTGCCTACCTGCCTGCAACAAGGGTTATTACAAGTATTGAATGAAAAATTAGGGCTATGAATGGTGCATTGTCATAATTTTTGTGTGAGCTATTGTTACTTGAATAAATAAATTAAAAAATTCGCTAGTGACTATAATTTAACAAATAGTTTAGATGCAGTAGACGTAGTAGCGAGCAGAACTAAATAGTTCAATTCGGTGCAATCACCGTTTAGATCATTTTCATATTGCATTCATCCAAACAATAGTTCCCAGTCGCCATTGCCTCTTTACCATCTATATAGCTTATTTAAATTTTGTCACAGCGTTGCGACCTCGCGTTACATTTGATATTTCCATAGTATACGTTTTATCCCGATTCTAGAGTTTTCGTAGTAGAAGATTATACCTTTTCGAGGATTTTATGTATTACTCGTATCTGTTTGACATTTCCGGCTATAAATGTTAAAATATATAAACATTTAAAAATAATTGTTACGTCAATTGCTTACAGTAAACTAAAGAATTTGTCTTATTTGTGATCAAAAAGGTAGAAATTGAAAATTTACTTTAAAAAAGACATATCTACAAGTTATCTAATTACCTCTTTACCTATGGATGTGATTCCAACATATCGTTATGTTATACTAATTGAAAATACTTTTCGTAGGCACGATTTTTTCAAAAGAAAATAAAACAGTCTCTTGCTTATACGTTACAAAAAAAGTATAGCTAGATTTCAAGAATTACTATAAATATAACCCATGCCTCTCCAAGGAGAATCACAAGACTCGTGTGAACGTTAAATGCCTTTATTCTGAGCATTATCTGTGTAAAGGTCGCTACGCTTGCCTTTTCTCAATTACTTTATCTAAAGATGAAGAGTAATACCTAACTAAGCTTAACGCTCGTAGAATAAGATAGAACTTTTCTGTGTGTGTGCATTTGTCGCATTACGTATATTAGTATTACTCGTAGCACTCCGTAAGTGCTACGAATGCGTTGCGAACCCTACAAAAGGAGGGCGAAACAGATATGTGGGGAAGGGACAGAAGAAATTTGGATTACTGGTAATCTCACTCACTCGACGAAATCATCACCCCGGTCAAGCCTCTCCCACAATTAATTCGCATCCATGTATAACATTAGTGATATATACATCATGGACGTATAAAAAAACGGACGGAATCTTACTAACACCAAAAGTGTGTCCAAATGTAGCCAGTTTTTTTATGGAAAACTACAAAATATTAATTTGACGCGCATCTGTCAACAAAGCCGTAGAATTTTTGTTAGGAAAAATTTAAAAAATAGCATAGTCTGCGTCGCAAAAACCGCAGTGAACAAAAGGAAAACAATCATAGAAATAACGTAACATTGGTAAATGGACAATTCGATTACCTATTTAGTTGTTTTCACTAAAATTATATACAAACAAATATTTGTCAAAATTACAGCATAGACAGCAACTGTCACTTTGAGGAGACATGTCATGAATTAACGAGGACATAAGCGCAGCGCGCTAATACTAAATCTATGACGACGACCGTATTTTTATACGTGTATGCAATGATGTAAAAAAAGTATGGATTCGTGATATGCTCACAAAACAATCGAAAAAAGTGTTCCGAATGCAGTGACAGCAGACATACAAATAATTGGAATTTCGAACACATATATCTAAACAAAAGAGTACAAACTGTACTCTCTTCGGCGGTTCGTTTTTGAGGCACGGATGGCGTATCTACCTTTATATATACAGAACATCATTGCATGTATGCGATACATATATCTTTTGAAAAATATGAAATCGCTTATTACTTTGCTTTAAATGACAGTTAGGCGTTATGCGTAGAATATTATCCCAAACATACACTCACGAAATAATAAATCTATTTCAAAGCACATCACGTCGTCACCGTTAAATTTATTTGATATTCCGATAACCACAAAAGTAGTTTCTCGCTGAAAAATACTCTCCGGTAGTCTGTAAGTAAGATTTATCGTGGCGCATGAATGGGCCAATTCGCGCATTATTAACCGGCCAATGTATGTAACTCCAGGATTACGCCCACTTACTGCGATTCTCGTCCAATTACCCTGTCATGAATATGACATAAGTTCGCCAACTTTGAGCGTGCCGTGAACTCGTTTCCTACTCAATATTAATCTCGTATCAAACACAAACAGACACTGTTCATATTAATCCACTTTACAGCTGAGAGTTCTAGTAAGCAACGCTTCACTACCGTTTTTGTTGAAAAAATATTCTGTTGTCTGTACACTTTATTGGTTTTTATAGTCACAAATTTATTTCCCGAATGAATTCATTTTCGAAGAAAGCAATAAATTAAAAATATATTTAATGATAAAATAAACAGATTAGATACAGTTTGTTAATGCAAATTAATATATATTGAATGACAATCATTTAAATAGGAATTTTAGCACTTCACT
The DNA here is from genome assembly GCA_019425675.1 of Leucinodes orbonalis. Lineage (NCBI taxonomy): Eukaryota > Metazoa > Arthropoda > Insecta > Lepidoptera > Crambidae > Leucinodes > Leucinodes orbonalis. The sequence goes on from PQWD01001039.1 coordinate 5,722, forward strand.
GTCATGACAAAACAATAAAAAATTACTACTTTAAATTTTTTTTGTAGATATAACATCTGACTTTATTGAGAAATATCTTTTATTACAACATGATAAAGTTCAGATTACTTTTCCGAACTCAAAGTTTGATAAACAATATCCAAAGTAAACAAAAAAATTTAGGAATAGTAAAGCCTCTGCCGTTTGACCACAATCAAATTCAAACTAAAGTAACACATAGGGGTCATAATGTAAGGATCGTGACTAGGAAAGCAATAGAGTCGGATTGGCTACAAAACTCTAATAAGAAAATGCTAGGTAACAGGATTAACATCACGGCACGTTCGTAGTACATACGTTATCATAACAAGGTTAATATTTAGACAATAAAATATTATTTATATATAAAATATATTATTTTCTTATTTTTAGTCAAAACTAATTTTGTGATCGTCGTCTCTTTTAAATCCATCGTAGTCCACTGCTGGATATAGGTCTCCCTATTTTGCGCTAGATACCTCGGTCCTCCGCTTTTATCATCATAGGCTATCGCGGAAGAACAAAAAAAGATCTATTGTTTGTGGAGGCAGTTATACCAGCGAGTCCTCGACCACGTGTATTAGTAGGTTTTAGGTTATCATCATTAGCCTTAAACATCGCACTGCATGGAATAGGCCTTCAGACATTATAACTAGGGCGTGACTGAGCTGTACGTAACCCACCTCGTAGGCTTAATGCGGATTAAATATTTAAATATCCACAGACATTCACACAGCGCCATCTAGCTTAAAACTAAGCCAACTACTATCCTAAGACTGTCGCCAGGACCAACGGCTTAATGTCTTAAGCTTGGAATCATCTTACTTTTCGAATCAGTCCTGCTACAATTGCGAGTAGCAAATTTTGTTTGTTTTGTTACTTAAAATGCTTATTCTTTTAAAAAAGATTATTCTACGTGAGATGATTCTTATGAAGGTCGAACGCAGACTATCTGACCTTCCAAATCCAGCCATGACCTTGTAAAGGTCGAAACGATACAGATCAGCGCATGCGATGTCCGCACCAAATTCGTGCATTCCTAAGCTATGTTATCATTATTTGGAGGGCTGCCCAATTTCCTTTAATATGCAGGAATGGTTTCCTTATTAAACTTTGGCAAGATTATAATATTAATAATTGTTATATACATATACATTATATATACCTTGTATAATATACACCACATTTCTGTGAAGTCGTGAAGCTGTACTCGTGACTTTTTTTGCTACGAAATGAAGTTGCAATAAAGCGATCATTTAAACATTACAAACTTATCATTGTAGGATTAACGAACATCAATGAGTTTAGTCCAGACCCGATCACTAACAGGCTATAACGTGCCGCTGCAGAGCATAGGCCTCTCCGCGTAATATTGCTATGGGAAAATTGGGCCGCAACCCACCACGCAAGCACAGTGCCCAATTGGTAAGTGTAACTACTACCATACTCTAAAGGCACCCAAAATACGGAATCATCTTTAAGACAATCAGATGCAATAGAGCAAAGTGATTTTCACGAAGCGGTCTGCCTATGAAATTCAAATCCATGGCCTCGGGAATAAAATTAATTGAATTGAATTTTTACCGGCGTCGTTAAATAAGCCTCATTTGGCTCACAGTTTTTGATCCATTGGTTATACTTGTAAAAGACAAGAACGATAAACTAGAAATTAAGCGATATAAGCAATATTCACCCTCGAGGATATTTCTACAATTGTCAAGCAATAAATTAAAAGTAAACTGACTGATTAATCCATTACCTTTTGAACGATCTATTAGCCATAGACTTTTATTGCCCTTGATAAAGTTGTTAAATTTATGGCGCTAGAAGAATAAAACATGTATATTCTGGGCAACAACCATTATACATTATACTTCGTAGATTAATTAATGGCTTCCCGTACGCGGGTACGTAACTAAAACATTTGAAAAAAACGTAATAGAGTATATTTCTATATTATTCAAATTAACAGCCTCTGATGTCTTTTGAGACAACCGGCCATAATGGCGGCGGAGAGTATAACCAGCCATTATGCTTCGTCTTTGTGGACTATGAGAAAGCCTTCGATTGGATCGAGACTTGTTTCATGCCCTTCAACGGTGCGATATTGGCTATATCGAAGTATTAAGATGTCTGAACGAGGGCGTTACTATGTCAGTCCCAGTACATGAAGAGCCTACACACACTACCTATCCAATTGCACCGAGTAGTGAGACAGGGGAGACGCTATATCTCCGAAACTGTTCACAGCTGCGATGGAAGATATGTTTAAGCTGCTCGATGAGAAAGGACCTTAACATTAATGGTGAGTACGTCACTCATCTTTGATTTGCTGATAGTGGTCATGGCAGAATCCATGGAGGTTTTAGGCCTCTATGCTTGAAACCCTAAACAGAGCTTCGCAATAGGGTTTGTCTTCGAAGTTGTAGACGAATGTGTGCAAATTTCTTTGTTAGATTCCATAGTACGGTACATCATATATATATATTTTTTAATTTTATTAATTCAATATTTTAGCTAGACGGGTGGGACACTTTGTTAGATATATCTGTCAGCAGCTATTAAAGGGTTAATATGTTACAAAAAAGAGATGTTGCATAAACAAGGCTTCCAAAAATTATTGAAAAATTAAATTAATTGTGCATTCATTTTTTTTGGAAATATAACTTCTGATGAAAACTTCAATTATCTCATTAAATCAAATTAAATTATCAAAACTAATTAGAAAAACGTTTCCTTTATTCAATATAAAATGTAAACCAATTCATGAAAAAATAACAAGAAGTTATAACGAGCGCACTGACTAATAAAATAAGAACTCGCCTAAACTGAAAATTGCCAAGTCGTTGATCAAGGGAAATAGCCATCAAGAAGCGTAACTTCATTAAGAAAATTGCGTCAAGGACTCATACGTAAAGACAACCTCTAAAATTAAACTTTGTCCAGTTCGTACCTATTTGATACCGAGAAATTGATATTTCAGTAAAAAATATACAATACATAGAGTTGTAATATGTAAATGAAACCGAGCAGTTAGAAACTGGTGAAAAGAATCAAAGGCTTCCCGTTGTAATAAGTTTGGGGAGAAAAGCGGCCCGGCACATGCCGCTTACGCGAATAGGGAAATCGCACAGACCACGGAGGTAGATATGCTCCCGAAACACAGCAGAAACACTCCTTCCTATTTTCTTCTCCCTTTCGGCACGTTTCAAGCACTGCGGTGGATACCGATCTAGACAACTCAGTATCAAGCTAAGTAAGCTACCTCACCTAGAATATTATACTACGAGATGTGCTACGAAGTTACGCTACGAAAGTGACTACAGCATTGATGGTTTGCGTTTTTTTTATGTCAAAAGCTTAGGAACTAACAACATAACTGATACTGGCCGCCCACGATCTTTTGCAACAACGAAAAGTTTATGTACGGTATACGTAAATTTTAAATATTTATCTGTTTGTTTTCCTTAAGTTACCTAGCAAGACAGCTTTTCAAAACGGCTTTTCCTATTAACGTTAACTCTCTACCATGTCATCAAGTAACTTATAATAAGTTAAGAGTTTTTAAAAACTTGAAGAATACCATACGTGTTCTGTGTGAGTAGGCGACCACCTACAGTCCTATAGTTCTCCAACAGCCCAAAGATATTTGGGCTCAACCGTCAGCATAAACAAATTCAGTGGTGAATTTGAAAGAACAATTCTGAACTATATTATAATTATACAAAGTACATAGATCTTAACATTTATATGCCTAATGTCCCACTTATTCCACACACATGTTGATATGAATTTCCTTTTCAATATCAAACAGTGACGAAGCTAAAAAGAAAACAATGATAAAAGATGACAGTTTGATGATGTTATGAAAATGTAATGGCTCGTAACTTTGCCGCTACACATATATAACTTTTACACATTTTCCAACATCCATCAATGACAGTAATTAGGAAGTTTGTGATTTTACGACACGCGTACCCGTATTTTCTTTATGGAATAATAAGTAGAAACAAACGTACAGATAAATGATCTAATGTAAGTGCAAACTCTTCCTCCCTAGGAGCCAGGAAAGATGGAAATATTGAGAGAAGGATGAGAGTTTTGGGTCTCGGGTCACGCACTCGGCGAAAAATAAAAATATAATTGAGACCAACGGCTTAAGGAGCCCTGAGTACGGAGGGACTTAAGATATTATATTTCGGTCACCCATCCAATCACGACCACAACGATATATGCCTAACTCATGCGATCGACAAACAAACGTGTAAAAAGCTCGTTAAGCTTTTTACTCTTGGTAGATAACGACATAGCTATGCTCTTGACTTTTAAGCTATCTATGACATATACCGTTTACCAACTTATAGACCGAATGCTCGTCTGTTCACTAAAGCATTTAAAATATAAATAAATTGTGACGCATAATTGTCTTTTTTATAATTTAAACCAAAAATAAAACCGGTTTCAATGCGCTATAAATGCAGTTCATTATTTACCGTAATGCCATGAGTTCATCGATCTTCAACGTTGACTTATTTAGGTTTACGATTTATTGTTGGAAATTCGCCAAAGAATACTAAAATTAATATCTTATTTATAGCATTAAAGCTACTAGCATCTTTATGCCCGTAGTGTATATATTGGTATCTACCAACATAATTTTATACGGCAACGTTACTGAATATGAGGTGAGGTAATTAATAAAACTATGGATTTTCACGCACTTGTTTGTTATAATATTATTATGACCTGTTTGACGCAAAAAGTTTTGATGCTAAAGGGACGCAAACGGCTTACCTTATATGACCCAGCAAGGAAAAAAGGCGTTGCACTTTAAATGTGACCTTTGAATTCTAAAGGAAGAAAACATGATATCAAAATCCGCAACACAACATTAATTGTCTAAATTGGTAAACGTACCTATTTCTTATTTAATACTATTTATGTATATTATAATATCTCACAGATAATAAGATAACAACTATGTTGTCTGAAATGTATATTATCTGAAACAGTACATAAAATTAAAAGAACTTCACACAGCAGATCCAGATAGTTGATACAGGAAGAGATGTGATATGATATGTATACAATGGACGTATATTTTAAATGCGTCCTTGATGTTGTCAAAACGAATTCACAAAGTTTAAGGTTGAATTTGCTGACCGTAATATATGCATTGGGTACCAGCAAGTATACAATGGACCCGGTTAAGGTGGTGGGTAGCAGATGGATGTCAACTGCAAGGGATCGGTCCGCGTGGAAATCATTAGCGGAAGCCTTCGTTCAACAGTGGACGTTCTAGGTTGTAATGATGAGGATGAAGTATACAATAATGCTCACTACTGCACTTTTAGCGTAAAGGAAATGTTTTGCAGCTGTTACTAACTTGTATACTACCATGAATATTTGTTTATTTTGAAAACGAAATATGAAAGTTATGGTTTGTTTTAGTTAGTCATAGTTCATAACGATAATAGGCAGAGTAAATTGTGAGTGTAAAAGTCGGTTTGGAATTCGCAAAATATTTATAATGTGGTATGTGTTAACTAAACTTTTGGCAATTGTTTTAATCGTGATTAAGCTTAAGGATATAAAGATAAGGTTTTATTTTTAGGGAAGAGGTTAATTATTTGGAAATTAGGAAAAAAATAAAACATAAATAATGTGTTAAACGTTCATCCATATAATTTCTACTAAAAATCGTATAGGTAGGTATTTACAAGTAATCTTGTATTTCCTTAACGAAAAATCTCATCCCGAAACACAAAAGTGCATAGCATTATTATTTTACGGGACGATATCTGGCACTGCGGTGGTACCTACCCAGACGACTCAGTATCGAGTCCACCACATATAAATATACGTAACAATTTATTTCTGAAAGTCAATTGTTATTTATTTTCATGAGGCTCTACCGTCGAGGTAACGCTTTCCTAACCGACTGTGGTAAGCTTTAATTAGAGCAAACAGTCCTGTAAATGGTCCCAAATAGAATGTACGCTTGCAGAGAATTGTTTTTCAGTTCTTTTTATACAATGGTTACTTTTAGTCTAGAACTGGTCATATGATTTTATTTGTTATTTTGAGTTGGGCCATTATGCCATGAGCCATCGCGCGTATTGGATGCCTAGGTATTCTTATATCCTAGGTGTTTAATTAAAGTGTTTTAATGATGTCGCGTCTTAAATATGAGATAGATTCTTTACTCAGATAGGCACATATTTCATTTGTCTTTGTCATGTCAATAATTATATCCCTTTCTAACTCTATTTAAGTAAAGATCAATGGTTTAACCTCGTTCTAAAGTACGGACCTCAGTCTGCATCATGCACACTAAAATAATGGTCCTCAGTGTTGTATCTCTCTCTATCGCAGTCCACTGCTGGACATAGGTCTCCCCCATTTTGCACCAGATATCCCCGTCCTCCGCTTTCATCATCCAGCCTCCACCAGCGACCTTTCGCAAGTTGTTGGTCCATCGAGCCGGAGGGAGTCCTGCGCTACGCTTGCCAAGACGCGGTCTCCACTCCAGAACTCGTCTGCTCCAACGGCCATCGGTTCTGCGACATACGTGACCAGCCCACTGCCACTTCAACTTGCTGATCCGGCGGGATATGTCGGTAACTTGTGTTGTATATGATATCAAAATTCATTTCTGTTTGTTATTATAAATACAACACCAAGTGTTCAAAACAAACCAGCCATGCACGCTAAGATAAAAGCTATTTCTTTGTGAACAACTATTAGTCCGTTAAATTACGAGTACAAAATTTCTGTTTTCAAAATACTACAAGCACAAATAATTATAAACCCTTACCTTTATGTCGAGAACTCAAGAAAACATCATTAGTAAAACGATTCAAATTCAATATTGAAATAGTGCATGCAATGAACAAGGACATCGCAGGTTAATCCTTTAGAACGATCAACACCTGTTGTAGAATGAATTTAACGACTGTATCTTTTTTCAGTTTAAGGTACTATATAGTACAGTAGATGTGTAGAGGGGTATTATTTGGAGTTAAACTAATATTATTCATGTAAAAGATTGTAAGGAATTATTTAGAAAGAGATCTTGTGCGCGTTACCTTAGTGTCTTAAAACCGTCTTAAGCCACCGTGTAGGATTACCATATCTTAAGATTTGTCCTGAGATTCCAGAATGTTTGGACATTTCTCTATGATAATTATTTCAGGATTTTCGAGGTAATATTTTAACGAACTCTTTAAACGCCGCTACTATGTGTTTTTGAATTTGTTCGTAGGCGTGCGCAGGTTTCTTCACGATGTTTTTCTTCACCGTAAGAGCGTCGGATATACGTAGGTTCATATAATTTCGAAGTTTCTTAAAGACATTGTACGTGTGCACAGTACGTGGTAAGTTTTGAACCTGCACCCTTCAGATCGAAAGGCAACAGTCCACACCAATGAGCCACCGACCGATTTTTCAGAATTAATCGACACATTTTTTCCATTTCATAGAAGTATTTACCCTAATCTCTTTTTAGCGTTTATCTGAGTTTCCCTGAAGTTGGTATGCGTACCTTATTTTTATATTTTAGTCGCGCCTTTTTTTATAGCTGTGATATGGGTAGAAGGGTGAAACATTCAGTAAAACTATTGAAATCTGCAAGACGGAACTCATACAGCTGCGCCACCACCACTTACCTCCACTGCGGTAGACTGATTTATTCAAAGCACCTAATGTTTATTAAAAGCTAAATAAATAATAATTATTTGAACTTATAAGTAATACTTACGTACGAAAATCGTGATCCATCATATAATTGTACCGTACATTTCGAATATAATGCTACGTAAGTAAGCTTACGAGTTAAGTGAAAGACTGAGGACAACAGTCCTCCATTATTGCAGCTATAATTAATTTTCATCATTAGATTAACCTTCAGGCCTTTCGTGTCGCTGTAATGGCGGTACCTTAATAGCTTTTGTACTGAGGCGTCTATTTATAAATTCACCTGTGCAGGTACAGTCGTCTGCTAATTTAGATTAACACTAACAGAAAATCAATGAATCATAATTCACAATTTCATTGAGCGTCGGTGGCTCAATGGTGTGGACTGTTGCCTTCCGATCTCGATGGTACAGGTTCAAACCTTGCGTCTCGTACTGCGTACAATGTATTTTTGAAATTGTGTAATTATATCTAGGTACATACGTTTATCCGACGCTCTTCCGATGAAGGAAAACATCACGAGGCACCTGTATACGTACTACACGGAGAAATTCAAAGGTTGTGCGTAAATTCGGCCGATCGGCACTGGGCCCGCATGGACGACTAATGACACTAAACGGTTACGGGTAGACTCGTGCCCCTCAGTGGGGATGTTGATGATAATGTATGAAATTTCCCATCGGAATATCACAATATATTAAGATATAAGAGTTTCAGGTAATTCTGTTTCGTTTATAATATGGCTTTAGGATCTACTAAAGCCTAGCTACTACTGTCATAGAATTCCCTACTGTATGGTTCTCATTAGCTACGAGTATCAGTCCGTGCATGTAGACAAAAAGCAAGACTCTTTAAGATAATGCCTTCTTGACTTGAGGCTATCCTAGATACGAGTAAGCATACTCCAACCGCATGTAGCGTAATATCAAGAAGATAGGGGTCAAATATCTGAATTAGTTTTTATTTAAAATATTTAAACCGTAATTCAGCTATGTCTTTGTTCGTATACATTCTGTACTACTAAACATTTATATTGCCATTAGCTTCAAATAGATAAAAGTGTGTAAACTTGTTCAGATGTCATATCCATTAATTTCGAATTAACCCCTCTGAGGCGTTAAAACACGCCAGACAATTCACTGAAAGTTGTTTGGCAGTAATGTGCTATACAATTCATTAACCCCTCGACCTCTGACTGTTAATCGACGGCACTGATTGGAATTTGCCAATGAACAGCGTCATTTGATGTTAAACAGTATTTCGATAGAAAGTTAATACAAATTAATAAATAAATAATAAATATCCACTGACATTCACACAGCGCCATCTAGCCCCAAGTTAAGCGTGAAGCCTGTATTATGGGTACTAAACAACGGATAAACATACTTATATACTTTTTTATAAATACATACATATTATACATAGAAAACACCCAGACTATTACAAACAGACATGTTCATGCACAAAAATGTTTGTACTGTCCGGGGGTCGAACCCGGAACCCTTGGTGTTACAGTCGACCTCTCAACCGCAACGCCAAATGGGTCGTCTATAATAATTTTGCTATGATTATTTGAGTCATATGCACTGAATTTTCACGCGGTAGTGAGTAAAAGCGCAAAAATAGGTAGAAATTATACTTCAGGAGTCTGCAAACATTTAACATGAAATTTCTAGTTTAATTATATAAAAGAAAATAGTAATAAAAGAGTTTTTTTAAATATACTGATGATACCTCACTTATCATATCAATTTCTAAATAGAGTATTTCCATAACCAATGTGAATGCACCTACACATACTTAAAGTATGTGTAGGTGCATTCACATTGGTTATGTATCGCTAGGTATTATGAACTTTATGAGCTTGGCAATAGAATACAAAATTGGTTATTTGTATTGGAATAGTAACAATACGAACATAACTTATATGAGGTACTTAAATAGTATCCACATAGCATAAAGCCCTTACGTCAGGAAATGAGTTACAGTCATGGATATTTTGCGGATGCCAGAAGGGAATGAAAAAGGTGCAATGACAGTAACAAACACTTAGAATTTACTTAGAGAATAAGTCAGTATAATATAAATAATTCAACAAACAAATATCGAAATATTTTACTCTGTAACTTATAAGTCTTATAACCTTTGTTAAAACAGTACGTACCTAGATGTAGAAATACCACTTTCTTGAATAAACGACGAGGTAATCCTGTCAGACGATCTTTAAGTAGTTACTTAATTTCGTGGAGGAAATCTTTATTTGAGTTTACTAATAAATAAGGTTCCTCAAGTATCTGGTTTCTACAAAGTCTCCTTCAAGAACCAAAAATTCCCTAGGTTCCCCGAAACACTATATTCTGTTAGGTTTCATGAGTCTTTTAGTACTTATTTAGTTACTAGTACATTTCTAAATAAGATTCATTGATTTTTTATTACTCACTTAATTAGGCTTCCATATTAAACCGTGTCTGCTTATGGCGCTGTGGCACCACGTCCCATTGTATTTAAATGTTGATATAATAATTATCAAATAGTAATAAAAACATGAGTAGGTATTGACCCTGTTAAACGATAACTTCCGAATAAGACGTCACATTTAGTTTCAATGACAGTAAGAAACGGAATCAAATTTAAGATATGAAATGTTTCGTTTGCTGATAACATTTTTCTGAATGATACATTTAAGATTACTGAACAATGGACAAGCTGAAATACTTACAGATCGCAGTCTTCGTTCGGACGTTTCTGGAGTAACACATCGGGTGCAAAATGGCCCAATATCGGTCCACGGAGACAGCGACCAGGCAAAATATACTGATAGTACACAACATCACTAGCAAAGACACAGTAAACAAACAAGCATAAAGGTTCCTTGGCAGACCCACGGATGCCAGTATAGCAAACGGTATTCCGAGCAGTCCCACCAGGAAGTCGGCCGTTGCCAACGACACTATGTAGTAGTTTGTCCTCCGGCGCAGTCGCCTGTCCCGCCTAAACACATAAATCACCATTGCATTTCCTATAACTGCCACCAGCGCAACTAATATCTCTAGAGTCGTGTACGCCGCGTGCAGCTCAGGAGTGGGCGTCCTATGGGGAGCTGGAGCGCCCGTTGACACTTCAGTTGTAGTCTCATCCATTTTAGACACATTTAGTCCATAATTCCACGGCCTATCATGATCAAAAAGCTCACAGTTGACAACTGAACTCTATGCTTCTTGTGTCGTAATGAAATTTTTGGTGTTCCATTTTAGTGAAATTTGGATTACGAGGTCGGAAGTTTTGTTACGTATTCGTTCCGGAGCGTTCATGTCCCGCTTGGTTCGCGCGCTTCCCGCCACTGCGGCGTGGTTTGGCGCGAAACGCAACGAGCGCCGGACTCCGTACGCCGACGCGGCCGACACTTGTTGCGACGCGGCCGCGAAATGACACCTTACCCTTGAAAAAGGAGTCGAGTTCGCAAAGTGCTAGTAACTAATAAGAGCTAAATAGATACTATAGGCGTAAAGATCTGTGCTTACATTTGTATGCATTTATGATCTGCTTGCCAGATTTCCTAATAATATTAGGAGTCACCGCAATATATTTCTTTCCTTATTGTAAAAGGATAGGACATTGAAAATTTTGTTGATAATATATAGATAATAAACACATTCATTTATTATCGAGTCTAATTTGGGATTTCCTTTAACCTAGGGATGACAATTATTTAATCATACCTATTTTAAAGCGCACACGCGTTACGTTTATTTAGTAGAAGTTATTTACTAGGTAAGTCATCGTAAATCATAGGTAGAGTCAGCATCGAAATAAGGAAAACACTTTCAGATAAAAACATTGCCCGGATTGATTTGAATTTGAAAAGTACCGTAAGTATTTATTTTTAATTTGCTAGTGGCATGGCTCGCGTCAAGAAGTAAAATTTTTCATCCCCTTAGGGGTAGAATTTTTAAATTCCTTTATTAGCAGATGCCTACGTCATAATATCTACCTGCATGCTGAATTTCAGCCCGAACCGTCCAGTGGTTTGGGATGTGTATTGATAGATCACTATGTCAGTTAGTCAGTCATCTCTGAATAACATCTATTTCGGTTATTAGTGTTCATTCACTTTCATGTTGACTGCACCTACAATAGTGTCACTATCGCATACACTTCATATCTCACCCGGAAAACTTAGTTAGTACCTAACCTATATTTACCAAAAACATTATTTGAATTGTGAGAATACCTATATGAGGCTGAGCTACAATTAAAAGTTTCAATACTCTAAGGGTAGAGACCCTATAACTAACACTATCTTTTTTTAACTGTTACCGTCCCGATCTGCAACCTCAAGTCCCGATTTTTTTGCCCTCGTGTTCCAATTTAAAACAAATCGGACATGGCAACACTAGTTGTTACATACCACAACAACAAACATGATATCAAATTGAAGGCACTCTAATGAAAAAATTGGCCAAGCGCGAGGTGGAGTCGCCCGTGGAGGGTTCCCCAGCAGCAAGTAACGTTAATTAAAATAATTTTTATTTACTTAGGCCCTACTACAGCTTTAATATGAAGAATAGTGGTTCACCGTTTATGACGTATAAAAAAACTACACATCAGAAATCGTTCAAACAAAATTTCGTGGTTACAGTTCATGGTCATATGTATTTTTTTATTATTTTATCAACCCCATAGTTTAGAAAGAGGGGGGGACACACTTTTTTCAACTTTGGAAGTGTCTCTCGCGCAAACTGTTCAATTTATAAAAAATATGTTACAATCCTCAACACCACTTTTCAAGATCTACACATTGATGGATCCACATGGGAGTACGATGTAAAAACAATAGTACGATCCAAAGGCAAAAAGTTTGTACCTACTTTTAATCTTTGGATCTTATTACCTACCTAATTATTCAACTGTATTTTCATCTAGATTTTAGTTTCCAGCCACAGTATATTTTTATCATCAAAGGGATACGCTTATAAAAAGAACTCGGGAAAGAACCGTCATAGTTATTTGCTTGCCTTCGCCATTTCATAAGTCCCTCTCCGCACTGAGTAAGTATAGTAAAGAAATAAATACTCAGATTGTTGAGCACGTTATACCTATTGTGCGTCAGGATCGCGAGTGTTGGTACTGTTGGTAGGTACTCTTCAGATTGGACTTTACGCCAATGTTGTCGTTACTTTGTATCTCCGTTGACAGAAGATAACAAATACCGGGACGTCTACGTACCTTTCCTAGAAATAGTATAGGTAGGTCAAAGGTAGGTATATCACTATATAGTATAAAACAAAGTCCCTTTTTCTGTCCTTATGTCCCCATGACCCTATGTGCGCTTAAATCTTTAAAACTAGGCAACAGATTTTAATGCGGTTTTTTTTATTAGCTAGAGTGATTCAAGAGGAAAGTGTATATGTATAATGATTAATGACATCCATTAAATAGTAGAGAAATACAGTTACATTTGAGGTTTCAAATGTGATGTCGTAAATAATTTTCTACATTGTAAACGCAAAATCAAGATTTATCAAAATAATGTACTGAGTATTGTATACATTGAAAAGGTCTACACAAAAATCCGCAACAGTATATGTTTATCTCTTATGTATCCATAGATATCTCTCACAATATCATTTTTTTTGTCATTTACCTTTTACGACAAACAATGGCTAATTTACGAAGTAATTTTAACCAATACAGTATTAATCCTCCAATTAAATAATAGTTAAATACATTGCCGATTTAATATAGATCTATATGGCCCTCTACAGCATATGATTTAAATGAATATTATCGAAGATATTACAGTTTTAAAAGTTGCAGCGTTTGCGGTGATACCGGCCGACCGGGGAGGCGGAAGCGTGCCTATTACGAATATCACCATTGCACCCGTGCGAAGCAGGAGCGGGTCGCTAGTAGTTTATATAATTCTGTAGTAGGTGTAAACTAGACTCACCATGATGAAAATGACGACGCTGCCTTACATAATTTTCAGTTCAACCGCCAGAAGTCTGCCATCACAAATCATGCTTTGACGACTACAACAACCATTACCATGATGATAAATATTTTAAAGTTATCTCAAATAAAACTCACATTGTTTCCACACAAAATAAATGCTTCTATTATGCAATAATTATTATGAATAAAAACAGAACAAATAAAATTATTACACCTTAATATGATATCATTAATATCTATACCTAATGTACATAGATATTTCCGTAAATGTACACAATGGTATACCGTAAACAATGGTAAAATTAGGAATTTAAAATACGAAACATGATTTATCTGTAATTTTAAATCATTGACAAATTGAGCCAGAGAAAAGATCAGTTACACCATCTGTAAATCATTTAAAACCATTGTTTCATTTAAGTCAGCAAACACACCTACTTAGTGTATAAATATGCATTTTATATGTAAATTTTGACTCAATGCTTATGCTAGTAGTGATGAAAAAGATTCAGTAGGTAAACCACATCTTTCTTCTGAAAAATCACGACGTCACACTGCGTCAGTTTTTAGGTTATTTTGGATTAGATGAGGTTAATCAAAGTATTTAAAATATAAAAATAATAAATTAGCTTAAATGATTTCAGACTCATCACCTGAAGATTTATGGTCATAAGGCTTGTTCTTTTTCAACTAAAAAGCTTTGCTATTATCTATTATCATTTATGACGTTGTTTTAACAAAAAAAGTCTTAATAAAATGGACAAAAACACTGAAATCTCATTCATCACTACTGTTAAATTTGTAATAATTAACTGGGGTCAGACAGCAGACGTTCTACCAAGTGTACAGGCACTCCAATATTCAATAGTGATGCTCTATCTAATCTATAGATATTTGGGTATAAGCTGAGCAATGCCTCCCAACAAATCTCACTTAATTTTGGTATACACAGCCAAACTTTATACAAACAGTTATTCCTACTAGACACATTCTCCTTCGGCTCTATACCCCCAAACACAAACATACAACCATATGATGTTATCGTTGAAGCATGGAAATATAACTGACGTGGCAATACAGTTTTCTGCATTAAATTCCACTGCAAGTTTGTCATGTTTAATCTCCACACATCATCGAAAACTGATTGACCATCTGATCCACCTGCAACAAACACTTGTACTCCATTTGATGTGTCAATCTGTACTGCACTGTGACATTTTCTCGGCAATGGGGCCTGATCTTTCAATGTGTCATCTGGTTTAGGAAGGTGAACAGTCCATGAATTAGTTTTGAGGTCATACATTGGGAGCTCCATAAGTTCAAATGCCTGATCTCCTGTTCCTCCTCCTATGATGTATAGTTTACTGTCAACTCGTGCTACTTCATGCCTATAGCGACCACGTGGCTCACCATCCTGACCAGTACCAACATAGACTGGTTCCCAGGTAAGTGTTCGGAGATCTAGTCTGTAATAAAATGTATTACGATACATATACAGTAGACCTCTGGTAATCCGGCATCCCCTATATTCTGACAGGGTCAATTATTAATTATTGCATATTTCTTATGAATTCAATAGCATCAAACACATTATTTAAAGAGTCTTAACTGTGAATTAATCTTAAAATTTTTGGATGATACAAATATACCTTTAAATTACTTAGGGAAACTCACATTTTAAGAGTGCAAATAATTATTGCTACTGAATTGGTTTAAATTTTTGTAATAATTAATACTGGTTCCTAAAAACTGACTGAAGTTTTATGATCAATCAAACTTGAACATATTATTGCTAAATATAAAATTCATAGAACTAACCTGTAAATATCACAGTTGTACGCAAAACCATTAGTGCCTCCAATTGTGTAAAAGTATCCTCATGGCAAAGTACTGTTTGTCCATAGAGTCCTGGTGGTCTACTGCCTAGCACATCCAAAATCTCCAGTTTAGTTTCACCTGCATGTGTGCGCCACACAAACACATCATTACTGCATTTATTGCCAAAAGGAGCACCCGTGCCACCGAAAATCTAGAACAAATTATAAAGCACCATATGGCAAAATATAAATCAAATATTATTTAAATTGAATAGACATACCATGAGATATCTGCCATTCATACACATTGCATTCGATGCAAGTTCGTCAGGCATATTCTCTATAACTTTGTGGCGCTTCCATTTTCGTCTAGCAATGGAATAACTCCATAGTTCTTTAAACAGAGGCCGGGAAGGTGTCCATGTAGCATTTTCTCTTTCGAACCGTGGCACAGGTAGAGACGGGTTGTAGCCACCGAAGCAGTATATATTTGCATCATCACAAGCTATCCTGTGGCCACTTCGAGGCCTGGGTAGCCGAGAACCTTGGTCCACTTCGGTTACCTTGTATGGCTCAAACACATAATCTGTTCCTGAAGAAGACATAATGTTTACCAGCCACCATGTATACTAATGGGATTTCAAAAAAGTTATCAGTATAGAGATTGATTTTAAAAAATATATTTTAAATTAGTATTTAAAATTTTTGGATGATTGGATTGGATTTATTAATTATGTATGACAGATGGTCGACAGACAGATGACAGGTGATATTTTTATACGTTCCATATAGAACAGGCTAAGGTCATTATGTATCTTCTCTTCTCTCTTTAACCTATCGCAGTCCACTGCTGGACATAGGTCTCCCCCATTTTGCGCCAGATATCCCGGTCCTCCGCTTTTCTCATCCAGCTCCACCAGCGACCTTCCGCAAGTCGTCGGTCCATCGGGCCGGAGGGCGTCCTACGCTACGCTTGCCAAGACGCGTCTCCACTCCAGAACTCGTCTGCTCCAACGGCCATCGGTTCTACGACATACGTGACCAGCCCACTGGTCATTATGTATACTGCCTCGTTATTAGTATTTTTAATTTATTTGATTAAGTAAGTAATTATTATATGATGTTGAGTGTCTGCGTCACAAATTCAGGTTATCATTTCGTCTCCGTCAATAAAATTTGAGCGTATTTCGTAGGCCGTAGACCACCAGGCAGCGGAATACATGTGTCCAGCCAGCTTGAATTTGGAGTATCCGCACATTTAGTTTTTGATCGATTTCTCGTAAACCATTATATGTAACGCCGTCGCCGTGAATCAAACGTTATTAGCGTCACAAATTCCGTCACTAAATCTTAGTAAAGGAACAATATTCGAAAACGCTCCCGTTATTGAAATGCATAAGGTGCCAGCCAGAAGTTTTATACGTAAAATCAAGCTGGCTGGACAGATTTTTGCATTTTTCCACCAAACTTTTAGATTCATGCTTGTCTCAAATTTATATGACGCAAGTTGTTATGCAAAGTTATCAAAATCATTTCCGTTCACGAGATTGAGATTTGAGAGGCCAGCGAGAAGTGCGAATTCAAGCTGTCTGGACACGTCCTCGATCGATTGTCTAAGGTTCTGTAGCGTCACAAATTTTGAAATAAGAGTGTTTGGCCGTCCCCAAGTTTATATAAAAAAAAAGAAATGTTAATGAGTAAATTTTATTAACGATACAGGTTGCAAAGCATCTCGCCGTTTTACGGCAAATTCAGGACTCACTACAAAAATATTGATAAACAGTAATAGTCAGAAGCTTGCGAGGAAACTAGGTATTTCTATTTTACTTTCATTGCTTTTATGATAAATTCTATGTACTCATAGCAATTAAAACTAATAATCACTAATTAAACAAACAGCCGGAAACCCATAAGGAGTAAAATACAATCAAATTATAATCCTAATTTAACCACACAAATCTATGAATAAAATATTGATGAACTTGTAACATAATATATCTCTGAGATTGTTGTCACATTTCTTCCATATATAAATATGTACATATTGTTGCTAACATCAGTCATACATCGCTCCTCAAATAACAGTAGTCAGTTATAGCACGCGACTATAATGCCAAAATCCAAAGTAACAGCAAAAAAATTTGGTACAATAAAAATTGCTAAGATCTACTATTTGTTGGAAACATAGATATATTGACTGGTGAAATGTTAAGCGGTGCGCTGCATGCCAGTAACGAACAAGATCTTCTGTTTGGACTTTTTATTCTTCTTTGTTGAGGCAGAGGGCGCAGCGAGCGCTGCCTCAATGGCGTCGCTAAGGCTGAGAGCTCGCGGGCGCCAGGCTCGTCGGCCGGCGGCGGCCGTGGCGGTTCTACCACTTTACGGACACGCCACGTGCCACTTGTGCTCGCCATCTACATACAACATTTTGCATTTAACAAGTCATTTCAAATCATACTTATACTTAGGAGTCTCTCATAAAAATAATAAAAAGATTATTATGAAGGCGAGTATTAAACAAATGTATTGTATTTTAAAGTGCTTAAATTTAAGCTTGAGACAAATAGTGAATACCGTGAAAATTATTTGCATGCAACTACTTAAATCATAAGGGTTCAGCAACTACCTTTATAAATTCATTATCAGAAATTTAGGAACCTTAACCAGTCGCAATGCTCATAAGCGTATTGGCGGTAGGCTAGAGAATCGTTCGTTAGACGGACAATGCAGATTAGTTAGCTTATATTAGTTAGCTAGTTTGCCTATGAATGGACCCTTACATTTCATGATGTGATGTCACTATCACTTTTAAATATGAAAGTACCAACGTTTCTATTACCATGATAAGACATTTTAGCCAGAAATTGGTTTTTGAATCGGTAATTTGTAATCCGATGGTAGGATATCTCAAGTCATACTATTAATAAGACTGACCTTAGCAAACGACGGACCAGCTGATGGAGGGGACGCAGCAAACGCACTACTACTCGTTGAAGGACTTGCTTCCTCGAGGGACGTGGACAACAACGGAGGGTCCACAGGGCTGAGCACGGCCGGTGGAAACAGTATCTCCGAAGAGAAATCTGGCTTGGGCGGACCTTCCATGGCGCGGCGGTACGCGCGTTCTCGTCGCCGCTCATCGCGTTCGTGGCGTGCGCGAATACGGGCACGCCTGTCTAGTTCCTCTGTAATCATTGAAATACTATTTAGGTTTGTACTTCTTGTATGTTACATATTTCTACAGTGGGAGCAGTAAGTTTATAGTAGCAGTAATAGGTTGAAGGGGTAACTTTTTACCCATGATAACTTTAAATTGGACATGCTATACCAGCAGTTAGTAGGTGAAGTAAGCAGTACAATACCGAGACTTATTATTGATACATCAAATGTAAATTGCTAGAATATTTTCAAGTTCTATAACCCTTTCACCACCACAGACACATATAAATATATATAATATCGTGTATAAAATCCAGCCAGTCAAAATTTTAAAATAGTATATTGTTACCAAAGGCAAGGTAGTTTATAAAATCTACATCCAGATATTTGTGTATATACAGACTACAAATAAATGTGTACCAACTTTATGGTAAAGAGATTACCTGAAAAACTTTTAAGAGCAGCTGTTGTAACATACGGAGGTTGAAGTTCCATTTCTACTATGTCAAAAGAACAGTAGAGAGGCAAATGTGCAGTGTAAGGCATGTGTTTTCTTGTCTGCAAATAATTAAAGAAAAAATACAAATCATTAATAGGTACAAACACACTAATTAAAAACAAATGTGGGCTCTTGAATAGAAGACCAGCCTACCCACATGAAACTAATCTATATAAACCCACAGATCAAACATAATATCAAAATCAAAACAAATTCTAAGATTGTCAAAATTCCGATGATTATACTAAATTTGAATAGTTATAAAAGCATATAAAATTATAAAAAAGACTCTGTATACCTGTTCACTGAGCGGTAAAGTTTCGCGATGCAGGACGCGCCTCGAATAAGTGCAGCTGCAGCCAGGGCGCCCCAAGATGCATTCAAAATTCGAACATTCAAGCTGTTTAGGAACACTTGCTGGCCATCTTCAGCTGGAATAATCATTCATATTGCTTAAATAAATCCAAACATGATATTGATAACATATTGCAAACAATAATTGAACGTTTTGTACCTTGATAAAAGTAAAATTTAGCTTGATTTTGTTTATCAACATCAGTAACAGTTGGATCTTCTTGATTAGTGCACTCCTCATCAGCTGGAGGAAGAAAGTCAATTAAAGGAAACTCTTCAGTTTCATTATCATTCAAATCACTTTGAATAAAGCTAGGTGCATCAGCATTCAAGTTAGAGTCTACTGTTAAGTTCAGGTCTGCTATTTGATCTTGAATATCATCAATACTTGCTGCACCTTCATCCTCAGTGATATCAAACCAGTCAATTTTCTTTTCATTAACTTGTTGCTTTTCATAAACAATTGGGGTTGTACTTATAATCTCAGGTGTCTCAATATCTACAGGTTCATCTATTTGAGAGTTCACCAACTTTTCTTTGGTCTTCAACATATCTAAGGCTTGTTCCATGTATACAATTTCAGTTGTGTCAATTTCTGCCATTATTTGATCTTGAATTTCCTTTCTATCTCGTTCCAATATTTCTTGCACCTGTAAAATATATAAATTACATTCTCATATCAGCAAAATCTATTAAAAAACATTGATTGGAGCAATTAAACCCATACAACATTTTAATGTTAATGTAAAAAAATATAAAATTGAAAAAAATATGTAATCAGAATAAACCAAAGAAATAATTTAAGCAGAATATTTAGAAAGTAAACTAACAAACTGGATAGTTTACTATATATTTTTTCTTTTTGGTTAAATGGAGGATGACTACCTGTTGTTTAGTAGCTGTAAAAAATTTAGCATAAGGTGCATTATTCATGTTTTCCAGCGGTTGTATAGTATTGGCTTTTGAATCCACAACTTGCCCCCTTGGTGGAGCGACTTCTACAGTTGTTGATCCTCTAAGACGACGACAAGGCGCATTGTAACCTGAAACAATATGTTTTCTATTAATATTTGCTTAAATTATGTCTTCATTTATCCCCGCTTTCCATTAGGTAAAGTGACAAGCCACCACTTGGTCAACTGTGCTTTTATTTATTTAGTAAACAATAAGATAAAACTTGTACAAGCAAAAAAGAATTCAGAGACAAACTAAGATTGTGTATCTAGATAGTTTCGTTTATCTAAGGAGATAAACTAAAAACTTAAGTGTCACATAACTTTCAATGTGAATTATAGTGTGGAATAAAAACTTAACTATTTATTTCATAATTAATACATTTCATACAAATTTTAGAGCGTCGGTGGCTCAATACTGTAACAGTAGCCCCTACCTACCCTCCTACTGGGAGTGCTGAGGTTCAAATCCCGCCACGTCCAATGTGTTTTCGGATTTCCGAAAATATATGTACGTTATCCAATGCTCTTACGGTGAAGGTAAACATCGTGAGGAACCTGCGCCGCCTTCAGAGATTCAACGGTGTGCGTGAAATCGTCCAACCTGCACTGGGCCCGCGTGGACGTCTAAGGCCTAATCACCCTATATGAGTACTCAGTGGGACGTTTAATAAGCTGATTATGTGATATAATATTTCATATTATGCAAAGAAAATTTTAATGTGGTAAATGGTCTACTACTACTTGTCTAGTGTATCCACTGACTGCACTGGTTTTTAATAAAACCAAACTGTGTCCAGTTACTCTTCCGAGGGTGGTTCCCACTCATCCTAGCAGGCTTCATGTCTTTAACGTGCAGGGGCGCAGCGCACACTGGGCGGCGGCGTTGCTTATCGTTTGCTCCCGCATAATGCACACGCACGCCAGCAGTACACATGGCCGCAATGCCCACACGAGCTGCTGCAGGCGCACAAGGCATATAGGAGTTCCAATTTTCAACATCAAAAGCTTATTTAGTGCACGATTTGCTATGTGACAGTGTGTTCTTGTTATATACCAGTTTCCACGGAAGAACTGTGTAAGATGTCTTGCAGGCAACTCTACATTATAAGCTGAGTGCGACAATTAGTGTGTCTATTGTATATCTTGAAATATTAAACTAATACTGATGATTGATTTGTTTTATATGTACATATACCTATGTAAACGTTTATTATTATTATTTAACTTTTTGAACGCCAATGACAAAGGCGTCAAATAATGAGTTTTCTATTGTATGAATTCCTGGCATTCATAGGTTAATTATATATAATAATTTATGGTTAATGCGGTGTTGCCGCAGTTGCATTTTCAACAGGCAGAATAGATTCTATTGTCTGCAACCTGCATTTACTTTAATGCATTATTATATTAAATTTTCTATCATAGTATTCATCCCCACAAGCTTTCAGTGTGCCAGTTGTCTAACAAACAGAACTAATACAAGAAATTGATTAAGTGATTAAGCCATGTAGACACGGTGGAAACTCACATACATGAATTTTATCATCTAAAGAAATGTTACATCTCAGAATTCATTGTAGATATACAGAGATATAGCAAACATATCAGAAATAAAAGTACTCTTTTGACTTAGCACAGCTGAACAAACATGCAAAATAACATTATCAATTTTTACTGAAAGATTATCGCTTGAGCTCATTAAAAATTTTAATAATTTAGTTAAGGGCCCACTTACAATTTCTTCTATTTGTTCCCACTTAATGGGTATGTCAGGATCCATCATATTAACATTATAATCCCCATCCTTCTTAACTACAAATTGACAACTGTAAAAAAATATTCTTGTTTCAAATAAAATACATAATTTTTCAAGTGTTATTAAACTTACAAAATCTTTCTAGTTTTATTACAGTATAAAACTCACTAAGCCGCAGATACAGGTCATGAACATGACGCAAAGTCCGCTGCTGCTGTTGGTTTTGACGTGTCCTTGCTGTTGTTACCCTGCGACATCTCCCCACGTGATGGGTACATGAATTCAGCAAATGGTTCAAATTTTGCTTTTTTCTCCCAGGCACAAATGCAAAGCCCATTTCTGGGTCTTCTTCGTCTTCTATCCTGTAAATAAAACTTGATCCTGAATGAATTGAATCCTGTAATTAAAACTTTGTTACTGGTTGTTAAGCAAAAACAAGAATTATGAACTTGCTCATTTCTTGTTTTCTTAACACCAGTATTACTTAAAATAAGGAGTCTCTGGCTAGAGGACTGACGATTTGCAAAAGGTTGCTGGTAGAGGTTAGGTTAGGCAAGGATGAGGATATCTGGTGCAAAATAGGGAGACCTATATCCAATAGTGGACTGCAATAGGTTTAAGAGTGCGAGGTAGCATTAGATTAATTGATATATTTTTTAATAGGTACAAAGATTGTATAATCAATAACTATATAACAGTATTTAATTATTCAGTATCATTGTAATTTACCTGGTGATCTGCGTTCCACCCAAATCGAAGCTAGTAGGGCCACGGGTATGTGGTCTCCTGTCCACTGGACCCCTACCTCTCTGTGCTGGGACATTCTTGCGGAATGGTTCATTTTTAGGTGCACTTCCATTACCCTCACGTTTTTTATTGTTTCGAAGCCAAGGTTTATGAGTCAATTCTGCAATTTTAGATAAATTATATAGTATTTATGCAGTCTATTTCTAAATTGTAAATAAGAATGTAGCAAATGGTGTTGTTGTCATAATGTCACGAGGTTTTGTTTATTTATTTTTTTATATGAAATTATGAATTCTATTAGAAGCTTCGATGCTAGCATCATTTAATTTAGCTGAAGGTCTTGTGACCTTTAGCCACCCACCTGTGTTTTTTTTACAGTCGATTGCTGATGCCCTCGGCTGTGATTGAGAAGATCGATTTGAAGATTTCTTGTCCATCCTGGATTCTTCCAACATCAATTATTATAGCCGAGCGGATACCGCGGGAGATAACGATATTTCGTGCACGACGACATTTTAGAAGCCATGTTTATAAATACGAAACAAAGAAAAACGTATATTTTAAGAAAATAGACTTTACCAAGCGGTAATAAGAGTATCAAGAACTAAAATCACAGAAAAGGGAGTATTAATTACTCCCTTTCGTCGATTCCGACGACAATTTAGATGAAAAGCAAGACTAGCTCGCCACAAATATGGCGCCCACACGACCAGCCGGCAGCTAGCCTGATTATTTGGATGCGCACTTCCGTTAAAATGTTTATGATTTGAAAATATAGCTTTCATGCTAAAATTAGACTTATCTAAATATTTTAATCAGAAAAATATTTTACTGCCTTTGTTTATTTTTTCTCAATGCTTAATCAATTTTAAAGTCACTGACATGACTACCACCCTACTACCACACTAAAAACCTACATTTTGATAATTATTAATCATAGAATGGTTCCTAGTTATTAATACATATTTTATTTTTCTTTTTAATTTCTGTCATTACCGTAAAGTAATTTAGATACTGGGTATTGTACTGTGTATACGTTGGTATTGTAGCTACTGGGTATTATGACGACCCATTTGGTGTAACGGTGAAGACGTCGGCTACTACACCAAAGGTTCCGTGTTCAATTCCCGGGCAGCACAAACAAAAATTTGTGTGTTCATGACATGACATGACGTACGTGACGTCTGTGCATGAAGAAGAAAATTGAATAAAGGTCCATGACATCATTTCTACTATTTATTACAGAATATCCTGGATTCGATGATGTAAGGTCGAGAAGCTTATCGCAACATGAACCACGCTGGGGCCACGTCGGTAAGTCGAGGTTAATGTGGGTCCTAAAGAGACATGCTTTGTTCCTTAGTAGTAGCCAGGATGCTAGCAGAACTAAGAGGAATATAGTCTGCGGGATGACATTACATAGATAACATATCATCATCAGCCTCAACAGGTCTTTCCACACAACATAGTTATGGGACAGTACGATTTTTCTCACCACGCGGGACTAATGCGCGTTGTTGGGCTTTATCGACTTTGATACAATTCCATAAGATAACTATTATAAGATTTTTATTGTAGTCGAAACCGATGGCATATTGTTTTTCAGCCAAGTCTGCAATACTTCTAGCAACCAAACCACAACATTCAGATTTTTACCTAGATTGGATTCCTCCGAGATTCTTTTAGATCACGCAGCGATCTAAGTGGATCTAAGCCGTAATGCTTAGTGCGACATCTAAGTCAGCGCTTAAAACTTATATGAAGAAAAGGTACAATACCTACTCGAGCATACCCATGGTAAATGGTTCAGTTATTTATTTTACATCCTTATCCTTCGCATCAATGCGCTCCAAATACACTAGTGATGTATCAACTCGGAAAAAACAAAACTCGATTCTTCAACCCGAGTTAGAATCCAAGTAACTCGGGTTGAACTCGAATTACCTAACTCGAGTTAACTGGATGGACAAGTAAATGTTTTTCTGAGTTTTTTCCAAATTATTCCCTCATAAATTGGCATAAATACTTAAAAAATTGGAATAGGCAAATTATTTAGGGAAAATTAATAGGGAAAAGTTCAATTCTTTATTTTTTATATTATTTATTTATAATGTATTGGGAGTGTTATACCTACTAACTTAAGAAACAAAAAGTTATTGTTTGAAATTGAAGTATTTTTTGGCTAGAATTTTATTTAAAAATAATATTTACTATAAATTAAACTACGAAACTATATTGCAGTCCGGCATTTTAAAGATAACCTCAAATCTACACGTAATGACACTTGTTTTTATGAATGAATGAATATCAGTGAATGAAATTAATATAGTCTCACTCAAATGATCGGAAAACTTCGCACCATATCAGTTTCATTCAGTTTTCGAACCGAGTTAGAGAGAATTCAACTCGAGTGGATTCGAATTACGGCCAACTCGAGTTGACTCGAGTTAGGTACTCGAGTTAACCATCACTTAAACACACTCGACCTCCTGATACCATAGGGCGCCCCCTGCCACGTGAACTCATTATGAACCCAGAAGACCGACTAAGTGTGTCAAACGGAATATCATCTGTGACCCATAGTGCCCCAACTCCCAGATTTAGCATTATTCATGCTCGTAGGACGCCGTCAGTCGGGCGAACGCCATATAGCAAAGAGTATATAAAATGCCATAAAGGTCCAGTGCCAGCACACGCCACTCGGGGAGGCCCAGCGAGTGGCACCTAGTAAATACCTAGTCTGTTTCACAAAACAAGTCCCGCGGCGACTTAAGGGACTAAATTTGTCAGATCGGCCATATTGTCGTTTGCCGATTCTAAGAATTTGTTTGTTGTAATAGATTTCGAGGAGTTTAAAGGTGCATCAAAGCGTTATATGGGTTATTAATGTTACCTGTTGTTGTGAAAAAGTTCGATTTGAAATATTTTATCAACGTTAAAACCGTTCTCTCAAGCGGATTAATAAATCAACGTAATTTAATACCAACAACCAATAAAACATGAGACTTGCCGCCATATTTCCATCCGTAAGCATAAGCGTAGTATGCCGATAATGCGGTTTTTTGTCAATTGTTTTTTAAGCTCTCGTAGACCGCAAATAAATGAACTTAACATGGATGAAGTATATATATAGTTTCATTTCATTGATAATAATATCCCCGCTTAATAATCAACTCAACTTCGAATAAACTTTTTTTTTTTAATTTTTGTTGTTTTGTTACTTAAATAATATCTGTATTATTACTGAAAGATTTTTGTTGGATAATAGAATAGAATCCTGTTTAGTTTTTTCATTTGTTATTCGATAGATACGTATGACAGAGTTTGCTACTGAGAATTTCATGCCTAATAGTTTATTGAAAAAAAATGTGAAAGTATTTTTTTATCCTTACTGTATTTATAATTAGTTTCCTATTTATTTTAAAACAATTTTCAATCATACATTACTATAACAGAAACATAATAGGTTAATGTATGAAAACTACGTATTTAAAGTGTCTGTTAAATATATGCAACTGCGCCGGTTTTAGAGTAAATACAAAATGACGACATATCTAAAATGTATTTGTTTCTTTATTGTATAAAATATTTTACTCATTTTATTAAAATATTAAAGATTTTTCTTGATAGTGATCCTTAAATTTAAAGTAGGTCAATATTTTTCTCAATACTGTATCATTCCGTCTGGCGACAGTGGCGAAACGTCTGCGGGACTTCTTTCGGGAAACAGACTCTATAAAGTCTGTTTCACGAAAGAAGTCCCGCAGACGTTACAATAGTACCAGTGCAATGAAATATTTCACCTACTTTAAATTTAAGGATCATCGTCATCAATCAATCATTTAATTTAAGGATAACTATCAAAAAATATCTTTGATATTTAAATCAAATAAGTTTAATATTTTAAACAACAAAGAAACAAATACATTTTAGATGTTTTGTCATTTTGTATTTACTTTTTTACTGGCGCAGTTGCATATTTTCAACAGAAGCTTTAAATTTTTCTTATGTGTCTGGAATCACGGCGGTTCATAGGTTAGAGATTAAATTTTTTCCTACTTTTCACACATGAACCCATTGTGTTTCTGTTACGGTGATGTATGATTGAATATTGTTTTTAAATGTTTTAGGTTATCCATTTATATCAATAAGATATTACAGATTAATTAAAAACATATACCAATGAAATAAAAGATTTGTTCAGTTTAAATCACAAGCCATTAATTGATCACTAATCATTTTGAAAGTAGCTCATTAAGAAGCACCAAATGTCTTCTAATAAGATGTTTTTATGCTCAAATGCAATCTCGTTAAATAACTCGCTAAAAAGACTGAGATCTCGCGAGAACGAGATTGCATTCCCTCAATGGAACGCATTATAAATGATTTTTATCAGATGCCACTTTCTTACTTTTTTTTGTTACTTGAATATTTTTTCCGGCCCTTTTGCAATTAAATTACGAAAAGAATAGTATTTTATTCAATTAAAAATATTTACGTCCTAATTATTGTTAAATGTCGTCTCTTACAATAAATTAGACAGTTCAAAAGTAAAAATCCAATCAAATTGGAAAAAAACATTTATATGGCAACTCCAAAAGCACCTAATATGGCGGCGAAGCTCTTGCAAAAATGGATGGACGGTATTAAATCACCTTGATTTTTTTTTCTGGTTACAAGAACGCTTTCGCCTTAAATAAAATATCTTGAACCGAATATTTTACAGCTTTTGGTATCATGAACAATCCATTAACGCTTTGACGCACCTAAAAACTCACCGAAATCGATTACAAGAAACATATTAGAATTGGCAAACGACAATATGGCCGATCTGTCAAATTTAGTTCCACAAACCGCCGCGGGACTTCTTTCGTAAAACAGACTTTATATCCGCATTGATCTACAAGTACATGGATCGGGCATACCTACAAAATTAGCGTGGCATACCTATTCTTAATCTGGCACACAAATGGCGGCCGTCCCTAGTGTTGTAACCTGCTTTACCGACATACGTTTTCATTGTATCGATACAACCGTACCTTACATACATTTAAAATTTTTAAACAAAATAATTATAGCATGCTTAGTCTTTTTCTAATGTTTTTTATTTGTACTTAAATAAAATATACACTGAAATTCATCCAGTGCCATCTAGCCCTAAACTGTAAAACGAATACTAAACAATGGATAAACATTCTTACAGATAATACTTTTTATCCCTTTTTTTGTAAATAAATACATATATATTACAAAATAAAATTTATTACATAGTATGACCGCGGAAGGTTATTACTTAGAAAATACCGTGTAGACAAAGATATGTGATTGAGCCAACGTTATTTCTTTCTGTACTTGCATGGTATTTGTTTAAAAATTTTTAACATGCGTGAAAGTCAGGGCCGCGTCTACCTATGGGCTGCTTTAGAGTGAGCCCAGGGCCCAGGTCACAAGGGGCCCCAGATCCCGCTCTGTAAAGTCGGTTTAGGGGCCATATTTTTACGTGATACTTAATATAAGCAAAAAGTTATGGAATATTGCATATTTCTATGAATAAGTGAAGATACACTTGTAAAAGGCTCTTTTCATGCTGAAGTAATCCTTTCACGTTATTTCATACATCATATCATACATTGTATCTATATTTGTACCTGGTGCTTATTTAGCAGATACAAATAGTAAAATTTAATAGATTATTCTAATTCCTATATATATCTTACCGTCAAAACAAGCAAAATAAAGAAGTTAGATAGATTTAAATATTACTAAAAGAGTTAAAAATACAAGCTGACAAATGATTACTAGTTTTAGGACCTAGTGGAGTACTGTGAAAGAAGCACTTTAATTCCTAGGAAAAAGGTCGAAGGTTTGAATCCATTGGTTAGGACGGTTGGGGTGTAGCAAAGGAGGTCCCAAAAATTATGACTTCTTATTACGAAATATAAAAAGCATAGCTTTTTAATAATAGATAGAGTTAAAGAAAAGCGGCCGGCGATGCGCCATATCAAATGTTTTAATAATAGAAAATTTATCATCATCATCATCAGCTCATTAAATGTCCACCGAGGGGCACGAGCCTACCCGTATAGGGTGATTAGGCCTTAGTCGTCCACGGGCCCAGTGCGGATTGGACGACTTCACACACAACCTTCGAATCTCTTCGCAGGCGTGCATGAAGGTTTCCTCACATGTTTTCCTTCACCGTAAGAGCGTCGGATAACGTACATATATTTTTCGAAATTCGAAAATACATTGGTACGTGTCGGGATTTGAACCTCAGCCCTCCCAGTAGGAAGGCGACATCCGCACCACTGAGCCACCGCGCTCAAAATTTAATAATACGAAATTTTTTAAAAAGCGAATCTTAAAAAAATTATAAGTCCCCGCTCCATACAAAACACGCTCAGAAATTCGGCTAAGTCCCGAACCCCTTTGCTACACAAGATAGAATCAAAAAGTGAAAAATTTTACAAGTCCCGCTCCATACAAAACACGCTCGGAAATTCGGCTAAGTCCGAACCCCTTTGCTACACAAGATAGAATCAAAAAGTGAAAAATTTTAAGTCCCAGCTCCATACAAAATACGCTCGAAGATTCGGCTAAGTGTCAAAAATATTTTTTTTCAAAAAAAATTTTGGAATCAATCTATCTTGTTTTAAAAGGTATGTTTTTAATGATTTTGTCAAAAAAAAAAGTGATATTCTATGGGACCCCTTTTGTACACCCGGGCCGGTAAGACATTGCAGGCTGATGATTCTGTGCTTCGGAGGTCACATTTGCTACAATCATAGGAAAGTAGTCGTTAATAAGAATTGGGCCTCGTGTACTTAATCGAGTTAGGTTAGATTTAAAAGAAAACAAACTTTAAAAACATGCTATTTGTTTATTCACATCTAAACAAAATCAGTTTCATAAAGTAATTCTGTAAGATACCTTTTCTACTTTTCTTTAGCATACTATCAAAACAAAATGAGAGCGTCGGTGGCTCAGTGGTGTGGACTGTCGCCTTCCTACCGGGAGGGCTGAGGTTCAAATCCGACACGTACCAATGTATTTTAAAATATATGACGTTATCCGACGCTCTTACGGTGAAGGAAAACATCGTGAGGAAACCTTCATACACACCTGCGAAAGATTCGAAGGTTGTGTGTGAAGTCGTCCAATCCGCACTGGCCGCGTGGACGACTAAGGCCTAATCACCCTATACGGGTAGGCTCTCCCCTCGGTGGGGACGTTTAATGAGCTGATGATGATGACTATCAAAACCGTATAGAAAATGAAAATGAAATGAAAATGATATGAAAATAATTTCGGGTATCTGCTGCTGTCCTAAATGTGGTTGATCAAATTTTCTGGTTTTTTTTCAAAATATCTATAACTCCTTTTGATTAACATTGAAGTCCACCTTCCAAAACAATACTTTCATCATTGTTGTTCAGATCTTCGATCATATTAAAAGTGTGCAATCTTTTTCAGAGCTTTATTGTTTTTATAAGGTTGTTGTATTGCATCTTTCAATACTCCTGTCTTTCGTGTGTTGAAGGCTGTAATTTTAAACAGAACATGCTATTATTTTAACTATACTCTAGAAATTTGCAATTTTGTAACATTTACAAAATATAATGTTTTAAATTTAGTTTAAGCCTTTAGATATAAATTAAAGATTTTGTGAGATTCGTAAGTATAATGTGTGAAAAAGCTTTAAATAAAGATCTACCGCAACGCATCGGAATAAGTCTAGGACACGACTAACTGGCTAATAGGTGTAAACCCATGTGGTGTTATTAGTTGAGACGTCGGCTCTCACACCAAGGGTTTGGGTTTGATCCCCTGGTATTTGATGTTTTCCTTCGCCGTAAGAGCGTCGGTTAAACGTATATATTTTCGAAAATTCGAAAAGTTAATGGTACGTACCGGGATTTGAACCTGCGCTCTCCAGATTGGAATAACAGTCCACCTCAATGAGCCACCGACGCTTTTTTATTTATATGTAATAGATTGACCAATTTAGTAACAAATAACTTACAAGGTTAATTACAAAGAAAGTTGACAAAAACTATTATTATATTAAAACCAATTTTATATAAAATTAAATGTCCATTTCACCAAAACACTTACCAGAAGAGAAGGGAAGGTATTGAGCCATCACGTAATCTACATACATTAAGAGAATTTGTGAAGCAGGATTCGTCAAAGTGCATAGAGCAAACATGCCACTGACCAATCACTTCTAACCATCTTCTTTTAAAGTTTCACATACAGGAAATCTTGAACAAAATACCATTGAATAAAATATCACAATACACAATGTATCGATAGTCGATAACTCAATTAAATGTATCGCATCACTTAATTTGTTTACAAATAATATAACTCTTGGTGATCAATAAAAACAATGTAATCTTAAAAATCAATAAGCACATCTCAATAATGTTCCAAAATAGTATTTTGATACATAAAATTACACGATATTCTTATAAACTCACCAATACTAAGGAAAAATATGACTAACCTATGAAGAGTCAATGAAGGTTGATTATTATTTTTCTTGCACTACACTGTTAACACAACACGAAGGCATGTTTTTGTTTAGCGACACAATGTTTTGAAAGCCTCTAAAATATCTTTTCGCGTATAAATCGAGAGAAATCAACAAAAAACGTTAGAGGCAATAATGATTGACAGACGAACTATCACAAAACTCGGCACCAAACATGGCGAATCTGACACGCGCGAAATGCTTGTGACGTCACTTACAAATGTTGCCAAATTAGTATTAAGCAAATATTATTTATCCTTTTTTTCATATGCCATTATGCCTGATTAAAAAGAGACAAATATATTTTCTTAAGAATGTGTCGATTTCATAAAATTTGTATAAGCCGTTTTTATATAGATCATTAGGGCGTCTCTATGATACTCTAAGATATCCCGTCTGTGGATATCTGTGGTCACCTTTAAAGTTGTGGTCTGTGGTGAATTAAATTTCAAGCCGTTTTAGCTGTAATTTTCAGGTATTTTACTATTTTCGGTGAGTGTGATCCGGAAAAATAAAATACTACATGGGGATTTTATTGCTTCACTCTTTTTTATTAAAACCATTGAATATTACAGGTATTGGTGGTAAACTAAATGGCGACAATATCTTTTGCAAAAAGTTTGGTTAGCCCAGGTAGGAAAATGATTTTAAGAAAATAAATTTCTTATTGGAACTTTACTTTGTATCGATATAATTCAAGCTTGTAATTTAAGGAGGAACATTAAAAATTATGCAATTTTGTTAATAATAGTCAAATATTTGTTCCACAAAATTATCTTGGTATTATGTAAAAGCCTTCAATACTTATGAATAAACACGAAATTTGTCATGTAGACTCTTGGCCAACTCTAGAGCTTTTAGTATGAATATTGAATAGTCTGCAGCGATAGAATTAGTTGTATCTTTCTTGATTTATCCTACATTGTAAAATTGAGGTTAGCTTGATTATAGTGAGTTGTGATGATTATTTACATTCTCATTTATCTTTAATATAAATATTTTTATGACCGAATGAAATGTTTGTTTGGTACAATGTTTTAATTTTTACAGCTCTTAAGCTTGTTTTAAAACAAGGCCCTTGCACACAACTACGATGCCCCAGTGCAGGAATAACTCCTTTAAGCATTATACTAAGAAGAAATTATGCTGAAAAGGTTGTATTTGAAAGGAATAAACCTCATTGCAATGTCGGCACAATTGGTCATGTAGATCATGGAAAGACTACTCTTACAGCAGCCATTACCAAAGGTACTTATTGTATTCACAATTTAATTAAATATTCTGGTATACCATTAGATTTTTTTTAAAGCTTTAATAATGTTATTTGGTTTTCTGTTTTACAGTACTATCAGATATCAATTTAGCTCAAAAAAAGGGTTACTCAGATATTGACAATGCCCCAGAGGAGAAAGCTCGAGGTATCACAATTAATGTTGCCCATGTGGAATATCAGACTGAACAGAGACATTATGGTCATACTGACTGTCCTGGGCATGCAGATTACATCAAGGTTTGCTTTTTTCATTAACTGTCAACAAAACTAAGCAGTAATGTATAGCACAGGTGAATAGTAAACATAATTAGATGAACCTATTGTATATACACATGCTACATTTGAGTGGATAATCAAAGTTTATCACTGGATATTTTGTCTCAATTTTTTGTCATCTTTAAAGCAGTTGTTGATAGCAGCAGACCACCATTGTGAAACATACACACACTTGTATCATATTGTCACATGTTGGCTTTCCCCTGCAAAAATATGCCTAAATATACATCCTAGAATTTGTATTACTCAATGGCATACCACTAATCATAACACTAACATGTTCTGTCCATAATTGTATTATTCAACTATTGTAATTTGGTCGTAAGTCTATTTGTTATTGTATGGGTGACCAAACAATATTATCTTGATTTCCTTTGTGGTTGAGAAAAGGCAAACTGTTAACTCCATGTTAACTGTTGGTTACAACACCACTGAAGCATGCATGATGGATCATGATTATGATCATGATTCCCATAGCCACTTGCAAAGGCCTTATCTAGCACATTAACAACGGGTTGTAATTTCATCTGGCTGGGGCTTGGACAAAACTAAATTTTAGGTTGTGTGTAATGCAAATTATAGGTTGTTTGACTACAATTATAATGCAGAAAAGTATAATTTTAACAACTATCTTTTTAGAACATGATCACTGGTACTGCACAAATGGACGGAGCTATCCTTGTAGTCGCGGCAACTGATGGTGTGATGCCTCAGACTAGGGAGCACTTGCTCCTTGCCAAACAGATTGGAATCCAGCATGTGGTGGTATTCATCAACAAGGTTGATGCAGCTGATCAGGAGATGGTAGAATTGGTGGAAATGGAGATCAGGGAACTAATGTCGGAAATGGGATATGATGGAGACAAAGCACCTGTTATTAAAGGTTGATAGACAATTCTATACTTATAAAGAAACATTTTGATTCGATCCTTTTTTAAATTTTATACAATGTTTAAAAAAATACTTCAATCTCATTTTAAGTCAAAAGATTGTCATTAATCTCATGAAATATTAGAAAATATACATAATTTAAAAGTATGCCATTAAAATCAAAATATAATTTAAATAATGAAAAACTTTTGTACAATAAGATGTGGTAATAATGATTTTGACTAAGTGTTATATATTGTAGTAAAACTAAAATATACTGTATTTTGTCTCTAATGGACACAAATTTTAACAATTAATGAACTACGTAGTCTGAACACATATATAACAATTTATTTCCATACACATTGAGTTTAAAACAATATTTTTCAGGGTCTGCATTATGTGCGCTGGAAGGCAAGAACCCTGAAATTGGTGCTGATGCCATTAATCAGCTTTTAAAAGAAGTAGATTCCTTTATTCCAACACCAGTTCGGGAGTTAGATAAACCTTTCTTGATGCCAGTGGAGTCTGTTCATTCAATCCCTGGACGTGGCACTGTGATTACTGGACGCTTGCACAGAGGTATTATATGGACATATGTTTTTGCAATATATAGTATGCATCGTTTTCACCAATTAACCTTGAAAATATGTGGGATATTTGCAAAAAAAGTCTGGCATAGATTCATGCTTTCCGCATAACAGGGGTTTAGGGGATCTATTGGGGCCTAAGCAAATTATGCAAGTCAGTCATCATTCTCTACCATTGACAGCATTTTCGCACAGTTGACTGTAAGACAACAGTTAATGATGATTACTTTTCATATAAAAAATAACCTTGACATTGTCATTTTTTTGTTTTTTTAAAATGAATAAACAGCTGCTGGAATATCTCAGTGGTGAGTGTTATGAAACTTAAGGCCTAGTTAGGAAAAGCATTGGTAATAATGAAGTATAGTTGTTGAAGTGTGGGAGTCATGCTTTAGCAGTTATGAGCCTGCTCATGTGTAGAGTTACTATTGTATCTTCCATTTCCGACCCGCATCCGCCTTAATCTCTTGCTTTCCAAAGGTTGGCAAATAGCAATGCAATGGTCACTCTTTTGGAGTACCAAGTGTGGCCATGGTGGTATCACTTATTCTCAAGTTAGCCATATGCTTGTTTGCATACCTGAAAATAACATACACTACTTTAGAAGTGCTAAGAAATGAGAGAGAATGATACTTGAACTAACTTTTTTAATTTATAGGAGTATTGAAAAAAGGTACTGAATGTGAAATTGTTGGACATGGCAAAGTTATGAAGACTACTGTAACGGGAGTTGAGATGTTTCACAAGACTTTAGAGGAAGCCCAAGCTGGTGACCAATTGGGTGCCCTAGTACGCGCAGTTAAACGAGAACAAATAAAACGTGGCATGGTTATGGCCAAGCCAGGTACAGTTAAAGCCCATGACAATATTGAGGCTGCTGTGTACATTCTGAGCAAGGAAGAAGGTGGTCGATCGAAACCATTTACGTCATTCATTCAGCTTCAAATGTTCTCAATGACATGGGACTGCGCTTCACAAGTTAATGTGCCTGATAAGGAAATGGTGATGCCTGGAGAAGACGCAACGTGAGTTATAGACATTATTATATAATTTATTGTTATGACTCCCAAGGATTGTTATAGCTTATTGTTATTTAGTATATCTCTCTCTCTTCAACTTATCATAGCCCACTGCTGAACGTAGGTCTCTCCCATTTTGCGCCAAATATCCCAGTCTTCGCTTTTGTCATCCAGACTCCACCAGCGACCTTTCGCAAGTCGTCGGTCCATCGGGCTGGAGGGCGCCTACGCTATACTTGCCAAAACGCGGTCTCCACTCCAGAACTCATTTTCTCAGTTCTGCGATATATGTGTGACAAGCCCATTGCTAAATACAATTTGCTGATTGGGCGGGCTATGTCGGTAACTTAAGTTCTCTTACGGATTAAATCATTTCTGATTGTATCCTTATGAGGGACCCCGAGCATAGCTCGCTCCATTGCGCGTTCAGTGACTGAACTTGTGAACCAATCCAGCAGTCAGTGTACATGTCTCAGCTGCATATGTTATCTGTATATATTTTTAAAATAATTATCTAATTTTTTAAAATATATGTGCAACATTGACTTTAATACAATGAAGACAAATTCTATGGAAACTTTAAAACATTATTTTGTATTACACAGATTGCACCTTAAGCTGCTGAAACCTATGGTGTGTGAAACAGGACAGCGCTTCACTTTGAGGTTGGGAGATCTCACATTGGGAACTGGTGTTATTACAAAAATCAACAAAAATCTTTCTGAAGAAGATAGATTGAAACTTTTAGAAGGAAAGAAGGCACGTGAAAAGGCCTCGGCTAGGAAGTAAATACTTCATTGTAGTTAAGTTTAGTATTGTAGTTGCCCTAATGTTATCTGCATTTAAATATGAAAATGTAAAAAATATTCAATAAAAGACAAAATCGTACGTTTCGTAGAGTTTTAGTTAAGTACCTTTTGAATTATTATGAATGCTTTCCACTAAGCACATTTTTAAATCAACTCTGGTAACATACTTCTACTTTATTGGTCTGCATTGGCTTGTGACTATTTATATTAGTTACCTGTTGGCCTTAAAACGTATGTAAAGAAGGTATCTTGCCCTTTAATATCGTGGGCACATTTATCATTGTAGGTATTATAAGTAAGTAGCATCTGGTCTATTGGTTATATGTCATTTGTTCGAAACATCGTGTGTGTGCTTCAAGCTGTAATCCTCATATTTGAAATCTTAATGAAAACTAATTTTAACAACGCAATAAAAAAACCGCACTACTACTATAGTCAACTCAACTCAAATTATATTTATTCAAATAAATCTTTTACAGATAATTTTGAATCGTCAACAGTTGTTATAATATTTTATTTTAATGACTACCACCGGTTCGGAAAAGTAGGACCTTCGAGAAGAGCCGGCAAGAAACTCGAGTCACTCTTTTAAACTTTATAATGGTTACAAGAGTTTTGTCATTTAACCTACACATAATTTTAAAATTAAATGTTTTACAATGTTATCGTATGCCTTTTTATATAGAGCTATATAATCTTAATTATAATTAATTTTATCTTTATCTGGAACACAATTGTGAGCAAACTAAGACCAAATGTTGTTGTCGGCTAAATAGTCATTTACAGTCATTAACCCTTTTTAGGAGGGTACTTTTAATCACAACTTTAAACTTATGCAAGGGAAGATCAACAATATGTTGTGGAACTTTATTAAAAAACTATACAATTGCCAACAAAAGATTGAAGTAAGTAGGTATACTTTGTGGAGCCGCAGATTTGGAACAGCAAGTCTGTGTCTATTTCTAGTGTTGAGACTATGACAGTCACAATTTTTTTCGAACATTTGAATTTTTTTACGAATGTACATAACGTTTTCATAATTATATTGCGACGCTACTGTCATTATATTGATTTCTTTAAAAAGTTCTTTAAGAGAATCACGGGGTCGAAGTTTGTAAATAGCTTAGACTGCATTTTTTGCAGAATAAAAATGGTTTGTATGTCAGCAGCTGCGCCCCACAACAACTTGCCATATGACATTACGCTATGAAAGTAACTGAAATATACCAATCTTGCAGTTTGAACATCTTTCAGGAGTCTTATTTTCCTAACCGCATATGCTGCTGAGCTTAGTCTTCCAGCCAGAGATTCAATATGAGGTCCCCATTGAAGTTTACTATCAATACACATACCAAGAAAGACAGTTGAATTAACCAATTCAAATTTTTCGTTATTTAGAGTAATATTCGTTTCTACTAGTCTCACATTGGGCATACTAAACTTTATACATTTGTTGTTTTTAGTATTCAACAGTAAAGTATAGTAACGGAGTTATAGCTCTATGTTGGTGAGGATTATGGCTTGAATGTCAAGGCTGTTCACTCAATCATCACTACAAATTTCTCCGAAATGACTACGTTTTCCAGTTTAAATAATTTGTGCCAAATAGAGGTACAGTCGTATATAAAATGTTTTACTTCATTTGATATTACTGCGAAATAGTCCATTATAAATTATAATATTTCATCCCTT
Organism: Leucinodes orbonalis; assembly: GCA_019425675.1. Classification (NCBI taxonomy): domain Eukaryota; kingdom Metazoa; phylum Arthropoda; class Insecta; order Lepidoptera; family Crambidae; genus Leucinodes; species Leucinodes orbonalis. Next base: position 43,743 of record PQWD01001039.1, read on the forward strand.
TAGGCGTTTTCCATGGCAACGTTATAATTTTAAAAACCTTACTATTGGGACAAGCGCCTACTCCAAATTGATCGGCAAACATGCGTCTTGCGATTAAATTAAATAAAAGTGCCGTAAAACATTTTGTTGAATTCAAAGTCATCGCATGTGAATAATATTTTTATTAGCAGTTTTCATTCTGGTACAGTTTCGGGAGGAATAAGACGTTCCTCCGAGGGTACAGTTTATTGATATAGATTCCAAAAGATAGTTCCCACTCGCTGGGACAATACACGACTATGCGCGCTAAGCAGACGTCAGAAGGGCGTGTCTATATTACTATTATTTTAGATGGTTATGTATATGGAAAGACATGTCTCACGATATCATTGACAAAGGATATTAATTTGACTGTTTTTATATTCCGCTATTATTATTATTACATATCAGGGGGAAAGGGAATGAACAAACAGCGTGAGAAGTTAATATAAAGGTACTAAGAGCAGTGGCGTGCACTCCATATATGCAAATAAGCAGTGTATACCCTGTGCGTCAGATAACCCGGAAAACGAATATATCAATGATTCTCACTTTTTTCCTCTACAAATTCGTAACCATAGGCGATCTGCTGCAATCAACAGCACTCAATTTGACAAAATTAAATTTTTTATTGCTTTTGCAATAAGTGCAGCTCACTTTGCATACCCTACTCATAATCTATGTGCACACTAATAAGAGTACATTATATCTTAAAAAATTGTTATTTTATTTTTATAAAGGGTACAACTACAATTATACAAATATTTTATTTTTAGGCAATAACCAGGGGAATTCATAATAAAAAACTATGTTACCATCACAATTTATTTAGAAAAAAAAGCTGTGTGATAAAATAATTGATGAACAAAATTAATCAAAATACTAGTTTTAGTACATTATAATGAAATTCAATTAGAACTGGCATTAAAATGTTTTCTGTTAGGTGGAAAAGTGCTATTTCTTAAGACTGAACATAACAGGAAATTTAACAACATATCTTAAGGTATCATGCCATTTCTAAATAAAAGCAAACATTAGTGTATATTTAACAGGCATGGTTATTACTAAAAATATTACAACAATTTTCATCATTAACAGCAAATTTTTACAATCACTGAACCTAATGGAATGAAACAAAATGACACAATGTACAAGACATCAGTTAGTTTTCCAATGATATCAGATCAATATCCCAATAAATATAGTAGACAGTTAATTGTCAATAATTTGATCTAATGTCATTCGGAAACATGTAATCACTTGAACTTTTTAATAAAATTAGTAAGGGGTCTTCTAGCTTATATTTACAAGTCTTCATCTTCTTCCGGTAGTGCAGTATCCTGGGCTTCCTTAAGGTCTTTCTCAATTTGGTTCTGCCATTGTGGGTCCATAGTGACTTCTGGGGGCACTAGAGCTGGCATAGCAACAAACTCCAAGTTTCCATCACCAATTAACTTTCTTGCTAGCCAAAGGAAGGGCTTTTCGAAGTTGTAGTTAGACTTGGCAGAAATGTCATAATACTGTAATTAACAAAAAATATAATAATACAGGTAGGCTTGTGCCCCTCGGTGAGTATGTGTAATGAGCTGACGATGATGATAATAATACAACAAATTAAACACATAAATAAAATTATTTTTTAAGCAATAAAAGATTTGAATTGTTTCAATGGTTGAAAACTCACCTGGAGATTCTTTTTCCTGTGGAACACAATCGCTTTTGCTTTTACTTTTCTATCTTTAATATCTACTTTGTTACCACATAGAACAATGGGAATGCCTTCACAAACACGCACTAAATCTCTGTGCCAGTTAGGTACATTTTTATAGGTGACACGAGAGGTTACGTCGAACATAATGATAGCGCATTGGCCTTGGATATAATAACCATCTCTGAGACCTCCAAACTTTTCCTGGCCAGCTGTGTCCCATACGTTAAATCTGATAGGTCCTCTATTTGTGTGAAAAACTAACGGATGCACTTCGACTCCTAATGTGGCGACATATCTTTTCTCGAACTCTCCAGTCAAGTGTCGTTTCACAAATGTAGTTTTGCCAGTACCTCCATCGCCAACCAGCACACATTTGAATGTAGGCATATCATCAGTCATTTTGATTTAATTTTTGTTTCCCGGTATCTGAAAAACACAAACAAAAGATATTTAAATTCAGTTCTACTCGTATATAACGAGTTAAAAAAGTATGCATGTATTTTAGTATGTTTACTTTAAAGTGATAAAGCACTAGTACACAATTCCGTACAGTTTTCTTACACTGTAAGTAAAATGTAAGTTTCACTGAACTCCTAACTTAAATTTAATTCAAGTTTTCTTTGAATGGCGCTCAGACTAGCTCACAGGAATTTAGCTCTATGATACCGAACACGAACACATATTCAAGCAGTATTACGTAAATTACAACACAAATATTAGAAAATACGAAAACTATAGTCCATATAGAATCAAAGTAAATGAAACTAGAGTGGTTATTACCGAGATGGACTTAAAAAAATGAGATTAAACTCGATGCAGAGAAAAGTCGTTACGGCTCACAATGGCGTCACTTGACTAAACGGAAGATCGCTTTGACAACGACAGGCGCATTACAACGTTAGTAGTCAAATCAGCAGTTAGTAATTTTAAAATATTCAGTTTAAAATGTTTATTAATATTTAATGTAGATCAAACTTTTTAAAATAATATTTTAGTATTTATAACGGGCTTTTATGAAAAATTCTCAGTTATTAAATATAAAAGTTAATTTTGAGGTATTGTGGGATGTACTGTTTTATCGACATTGGTTTTGACGTCATTTTCTGTGTAAAACAGTGGCGCCACCTTCAACTCTTCACAATTTTACAGACATGAGACGGCTAGCGAAGTTTCGTTCGTTACGTGTGTATCGATTTTTTGAGTGAAGTGAACGTAGTGTTCGTGTCCTTTAGTTTAGTGACGTTTGATAGAAAAATATCTGTGAATGGGATTGTGTAATAAGATAAAACGTTTATTTGGTGTGTGATTTTCTGTAAAGGATGACGAAGGACAGGTTAGCGGCGCTTCAAGCGGTAAGTTGATTTTCTTTTACTTCCCGACACAGCTATAACTAAAGGTCTCTGTGATGACCTCGAATACTATGAAACACAATTGAGATCATGTTCTATTTTGGTAAAACCCTTTGGTATTTAGAGATATCTTATAGTCCATTGTTTGTAAATGTAAATTAAAACCATAAATTCTGTAAATTCTTAATTTCTTGTCGCCCCACCCCTGGCTTGACATCACTTGAAAGATAGCTGTCATTGAAGCGAGACAATTTGTTGCGTTCCGTCCATAGTTTTGCGAAACACTAGTTTTATCAATGCTTGACTTTGTTATACTATATAGAAACCTTGCATTGAAACCCTTCACACTTCAGTAACCTCATAGCCTAACAATACTTGTTTCACAGTCTTGTGAATTAGCCCAGATTATACAATTTCCTCCTGAAATTACAATATAGTCAAACTAAATCACTAGCTACCAACCTATAACCCATGCCTACAACTTTAAAAAAATCTACCCTCTGCATATAAAACACATCAACATCTTATTTGATTCCAATTAATGAATTTTCTTAACTGTAATATTTGATAGAAAAACTATAACTTTGTAAAGTTATATATACATGTAAAGTTTTATGTCAATGTATACATTATACATTCAAATCCATAGTGTTAAGTTTTTTAAGGGTGCTAATTCTGATGCTGATCATGACGATGAACAATCATCAACTGATGATGAACAACTCATTGTTACATATGAATGAAGACCCGTAGCCTGGTTCAAAAGGGGGGAGAACTACGTCCAGCAGTGTACTGCAATAGGTTGAAGAGAAGTAGTAGCCAGTCTACACAATGGTAGTGGGTTCGGAAACTTTATAATTTTTTAGCATCACTAGAGTCAGATTACCAATATATTATACAATAATTGATATAAATATTTAAAATTATCAATACATTCTATTATTTAATGAAACAAGTAAAGTCATTATATTTTTTGACAACAAACACCCTTAAACTGTTTGCATAGAGAAGTTCAGTCTCAAACACAATAATTTTTGTATTGTTTTTTTTTTGAATTTCAATGGTTAAGAATTTTCATTACTTTTTTCTGTAATATGGCTATTATTATACACAATGTAAAGGTAACATGTTAACTTATTTTTGTGAATGAGTAGTTATAATAATTTTACTCATTATTGTGTACAGTATACTCTTTTTCTCAAAAGACAAAGCAAGATGAATAGCCTTGTTGAACATTAATCAGCCTCTTACAATTATGGTCAGGTTGTAAAGATATATTTTTTTTCTTTGTTATTAAATGTTACCGACATAGCCCGCCGGATCAGCAAGTTGAAGTGGCAGTGGGCTGGTCACGTATGTCGCAGAACCGATGGCCGTTGGAGCAGACGAGTTCTGGAGTGGAGACCGCGTCTCGGCAAGCGTAACGTAGGATGCCCTCCGGCCCGATGGACCGACTCAAATTTATACTTTTATGTTTTTTGTCATGTAATCATCAGGGGGCCGGGCGATCCGTAATACAGGTCCTTAATCCTTTAACATTCACACAAAATACAAATAACTACCCATGCCTTGTCTTTTCCAATTTTACTCTAGCTCAAATATACTTTTATGTTTTTTGTCATGTATCATCGGGGGGCTGGGCGATCCGTAATACAGGTCTTCAAACCTACATGGGGGCCCGTCTCTCATTAATGTCATATTGTCACCTACCATAGATTATTTATTAATGTTGCCGAAAAATATATTATATATTTTTATTTTATGCTTAAACATTGTTGCCTACTTAGAAAATAGTTATAAACAAAAACATATTCCATATTCGAATTCAAGAAAAGTACAACAAAAATGATTTAAATTTTTTGATTATACATAATATCGTCGATGTATTTAGCAGTGTTATCATTATCAATGAGGCTCGTAGGCGTCATCCGGTTTGCAGCCTTCGCTGGGTTGACTCACAAATTGTTGGCCGTAATGCTTGCATCATCAATCTTGCTGAACCCCTGTAGTCTTATGAAAAACATCGACTCAGAAACACGACATAAGATGGCGTGTTTAGCTGATCCGGGCTTCCTGTATTAAAACTTATTTACGTCGCTAAGTTTTTACTTATAAGCATAAATATAGAAAGTATACCTCAAGAGTAATACGCTATTTCTTTACCGCAGTAAATTAAGTTTCTTATTGAATGTTATTAATTCGTTATTTTTTCTCAAGGCTTTTATTAAATCAAGGTTCCCCTTCTGCTTCATTGAAAAGGGGTATATTAAAAGGATTTATTTTAACTGGAATGAGAAAGATCGTTCTTTATTTCGAAACCAAAGACACGATGAGGGTTAAGTAAAGCTGAGTGTTCACAACATGAAGAACGATTTGTTTTAAACGGAAAATGTAATTTTTCTTATTCCGTAATTATTTAAAGTTGATACTCGAAAGCTTATGATAATATGATACATATTTAAAAGAACATAAGAAGGTGTACCCATTGTACAAGCTCCTAAAATTTGGGCTCGACGGCGCCCTGTTAATGTGGATATTACCTACAAGAAATAAGTAATCATTGTTATATATTGTTATATACTTATACACAATCATAATCTTGATTTGGGTAATCTTCGAAAAGTTTAAAATATTAATGTAGGTAATTTGCCTTTTGTACTCATTCATTAGGACCCACCCCCGCCCTCTTCAACTTGTTGTAGTCCACTGCTAGTATTGGTCTCCCCCATTTGGCGCCTGATATCCCAGTCTTCCGTTTTCCTCATCCAGCCTCTACTAGCAACCTATCGCAAGAAGGTGGTCCATCGGGCAGATGGGCGTCCTATGCAAGCTTGTCAAGTCGCATCGGTTGAAATCGGTTCTGCGACATACGTTCCCCTTGCCAATTCAGTTCTTTGATCCAGCGATCTGTGTAAGTAACCTAAGTTCTCTCACGGATAACATCGTTACTGATTTTATCCTTCGGGGTCTCTCACGAGGTAAGCTAGTTCCATTGTCCATGAGTGACTTGTGTCCATGCCTCAGGTGTGTGTGTAAGTATTGGTAGGAAATGCTCAAAGACTCGGTAGGTTAATATTTGCAAAATGCACACGTATAAAATTAAGTTTCTACTCCAAACTTTATTTGTTACATATTTTTCAAAAACTTAGATCTTAGCAGAGAGCCGCCTGCGCTTGCCTCTTGCACGCCCAGCTTACTTGTAAAGCTGTAAAGTCTAACTGCGCCCAACAGCGAAAAGACTATCCGAAAAAATAGACCCAAAAAACATACGACCACTTAACCAAATATATTTTAACATTCTTTATGACCTGTTAAAAACGAAATCTGAGTAATCAGAGTATGTACAGAAAAGCTGTCACTTTTATTCGGGGACCGTATTTGAGGAAAGTTTTTTACGAAGAAGCTTAGTATAACTTGGAACAGACTTTGATTGCCATGAAAATTCTGTTCCGAGGTTTGGAATTTATGCGTTGGAAGTTTCTTTATCCGCATTTGCGAGAGAAAAATATTGTCCGCTATGAACAAGGGATGTCACCGTTAGTTGGTATTGCTTTGGAGAACATGCTATCCCACCAAAAATATTTCATGTAAAATGTTGCCAAGACGAGCAATTCTTCTTCTTTCATCTGCCATCCAGAGGTCCCGGAAACTACACTAAGATAGACAGTTTGGGCAAGACAGTAGGTGTTCCATTGTCTGAGGGGCACCATAGTTATACAGACCGCTTCTGGAATATCCCCATCTTACCCGATTATTACGGCACCGGCCAACACCTGCCCGCAGTCTATTCATATTTTTCCAGACCGCCTAGGAAAGATCACCGCCCGGAGGCAGCTCTTAACCCAAACGGCGGTGTCTCGACTAGGTCGGGAATAATTCATTCCACCACATCAGTCTGGACTTAGACTCCTCAGATGGATTTAATTGCGACTGTTCGAGAAAGCAATTGCGACTCCTAAGACGCGGCGGATGCGGAGCTCTCATACAAAAGATGCTTAGGGTCCATCATCTGTTTAGATTTTTCGCTATCGCTGTGGAGATGATGCAAAAAAAATAGTTTCTGATTTGAAGTGTCTACCGTGTCTCCAGATTATATTTGACGTGTTATCTAAGAGGAGCAGCTTTGCTTAGAATAAGGCTGTCTGTATTGTGTTTTCACGTCATTGCATTTACAACAGCTGATTCACGTGGTGCGTCGTTTCTATTTTTAACGTTGTCTAACATGTATGAGTTTTACAGTACAGTCGTGAAGTGAGATTTAACTTGAATCAGTCATGTAATATTGATATTATTTGACATACAGCCTTATATGGGTAATTTCTTGTAAATAACCCCACGAATGTGTAGGTAAAAAACATCCTGGGTAAACAACCGATAGATATAGATAATTAAATTAACATCCACTAGAAGAAAAATAATTTATTATTTACACAGGTCCCAAATAATCATCATTAGGACCACGTTATAATCTAGATGTTACTGATTCAGAAAAATACGCAAAATAAAAATTATAATTGTGAAGACTAATTTTGAGGTATTAATTTTGGTCAATATTCGAACATCAACATTACTATGATAACATGTGCTTGGCAAGCGTGCGTAGGACGCCCTCCAGCCCGATGGATCGACGACTTGCGAAAGGTCGCTGGTGGAGGCTGGGTGAAAAAAGCGGAGGACCGGAATATCTGGCGCAAAATGGGGTAGACCTATGTGCAGCCGTGGACTGCGATAGGTTGAATAGAAATGTGCTATTTATTTCAAGAGTGTGTGCATATTCCACTTACCAGCAGTTTGCACAATGCGCAAGTCTGTCATACGAGAAATTTGTGTTAATGTTGCTGGCTGACGGCCAAATCAAGTATGCGCTCAGCGACCCCGCTGAGTTGCTTGGGTCACTACGCGTTGCTTCCTATGCCAAATTATCCTATTCACGTTTTATTAATATCATGAACGTCGTCAGCCCAATCATAGCTTCGATTGGAAATAAGTGTGTTAAACTGTAATCATGTCATTTAACAAAGATACTCAGCATGTTTGATTTTAACACAAATATAGAAAACTATTAATGAACAACAATAATCAATATTTATTTCCTCTTCACAATAGGGATCTAAATCTAGTAATAAGTCATACTATTGTGCAAATATTCGCAGCCATGTTTAAGGCGCAACGGCCGAATATTTGAGCTTTTGAAATTTCTGAAGACATAGCTTAATCATCTTTAAATGTTTTTTATGTAATCACACTAAGGAATTTAAATTATTTGATATGTCACTTTAAAATGGTACCTACCTACTTATTGAAAAATAATTAAAAAATGTTTTTTTGTCAGTGATAATAATTTTTATATTATTTTCGCCATACAAAATAGGTGTTTTAATTAATAAATCTAAATAATATAATAAGACTCATTGTCTTAGAAAAAAAAGAAATGAAAAAATACTGTTTCTTTGGGCTTTTCCGCTTTACCATAACCGTATTATTACTTATAATAATTGTTAATTTGTGGTCATTCACACACAACTTTTTTTGCTAATAAAAGGACGATTCAAGTGTAGCGCGATACAGTTTAAGGGTAAAATCAGAAATGATGTCGGTGAGAGAACTAAAGTTACCGACTAAGATCCGCCGGACTAGCAAGCTAAAGTGGCAGTGGGCAGGTGACGTATGTCGCAGAAACGATGACTGTTGGAGAAGATGATTCCTGGAGTGGCGGCCGCGTTTTGGCAAGCATAGCGTAGAACGCCACTTACGAAAGGACGACATGAAAGGTTGCCATTGGAGGCTGGATGAAAAAAGGGAGGACCAGGATATCTGGCACAGAATAGGGGAGACATGCCTAGCAGTGAACTGCGTTAGGTTGAAGAGATTGACTCGAAAAGAAGCAGTCAACTTATTTCCAAAAAGAAACAAAACATGACTAAACATAGACATGAGTTGATCTAACAACACTGGCCATCATCAAATTGTAAATTGTAGGTAGTTCATAAAAACAGGGGTTTATCGCCATCTCTTAAAACAGTATTACTATAATGATACGTCAGCATTTTTGTACCAGAGAACGCGAAGTAATATTATTCAAATACTGAGTTGCGCGTAGTGAATATGGGAATCTCGAAAAAAATGATTTGAAACTAGTTAAATATCGTGTTATATAGGTATTGAATTGAACTATTCCGTGTAATGTATATTTGAATGGGTGCATTACTCGTAGTATGTTGTTATGCGGGTGGTGCAAATCTAATTTTAGCGCTCGTATCACGGCAGACGTCGCATCGGAAGTGTGTTCGGTATTATACGAGTACGTGTATGCGATGCGCTGTTACATGTGCAGTTCCGTTGAGTTCCACTTTCGGAACGTATGCTTGCTGAGGCATATCTATATCGCACCGATTGCGATAGTGTTAAATAACTTTTTGTATACAAATTGTATATTTTACATGTCAGACGGAGTTACAAACACATATATACACACACACACACACACACACACACACACACACACACACATATATGTATATGTTGTAAGTTTATTTGATAAATATGTTAGATATACAATTTGTTTTACTTAGTGTTAAAAGTATGAGCTATGCTCTGGGTCTCTCTTAGGAATAAGATCAGAAATGATTTAATCCATAAGAGAACTACAGTTACCGATATAGCCCGCCGGATCAGCAAGTTGAAGTGGCAGTGGGCTTTTAATGTATGTCGCAGAACCGATGGCCGTTGGAGCAGACGATTTCTGGAGTGGAGACCGTTTTTCGGCAAGCGTAGCGTAGGACGCCCTCGGGCCGGATAGACCGACGACTTGCGAAAGGTCGCTGGTGGAGGCTGAATGAGAAAAGTAGAGGACCTGGATATCTGTCGCAAAATGGAGGCGACCTATGGTCCATCAGTGGACTGTGATAGGTTGAAGAGGGACATAAGATTAATTGCATATCTTTAAAGAACGGCGGTTTTTGTAAACAGTGGTTTGCGAAATATCAATTTATCCAAACTATACAACGTTATTTTCTCTTGATATCGTAAATGATAAAATTAATGCTTTATTTATCTTTTGTTATGGCAATTCAAAGTAATTAAGTAAGTAAAAAGCCACAAATTACCTCTTCAGTTTTAAACTGACTTTTCCAGCGGAGTTGACAATTATTAGGTAATGTAAGTATCCCTCATCACAACCCTTAAATGCAAAAAGTTAAGTAGCATACTTTTTATTAAACAAAAATTTAAAAAACAGCAATAGCTTATTTCTTTTCATGCATCCAAATGTTCGATAGCATGGGGATAGGTCCCGGTAATTATGTTTTTACTAGTAGAGTTTTCAATCAATGCGTTTAAATTATTGTAAGTGTTGTAGGTACTTTTATTAAAGCGATATTTTTTTTTATGATTTGCGCCGCAGGATTTTCCGACAAGTTGATCATTAACTTATAACTTAATCATTGTCTGAAATGGTTATCATCATAAGGGAGAATCCCAGAAATACGGAATATAAGCCCCATTATGTGCCCTGTGATGTTCTGTTTGTGATAACACATTATGTCTAACAAACACAAACATTCCTTTGTCGGAATCAAACCTAAGTGCCTTTCTTTACTACACATATGCCGAACCGAGCCCACTGATTTTGTCATTAAACCGAAACCTACATCAATGATTGTATTACGTTGTCCAGTTTTTTTACGAATATACGAAGAGGGGTCGTCGCGATGTAGTAAATCCGCGTAATGGATAAAATGAATAAGCTCCAAGCATTATCCTTAACGTTATAGTTTCATGGAAACCTTTTATGAAGTAGTAGACACTTGTAATTTCCTCGGTAATATACCATAAACGAGGGTGACCGCCCCGCCTTGGGTATCTTGATAGGAAAACGTGACATCGTAACATGGGTCGCATGCGGTAATACAAGAGCTCAGTTCAAGATATATGGAACTTGTCTGCATCAAACCCAACCATGAAAGATGTGCCGTGCTTGTGTCTGGAATTTAAATGTTATTTGTAATCAAATAAACACTCTCATTTCGCCTAGCTTTCAGTTGTGGAGGTCGGTATTGTGGATATTGAGACAAAGGTTTTATAAGTACCTATACAAGGTAAATTATGAAATATCTGCATGTACCGAGGTATGTACGGAAAATTGTATTGCCTAAGATCTTTTTTCTTTATAAAATAACCCTAAAACTATTCTGTGCTGTTTGAGAATATCATGATTTAGTTTTGCCACTTATGGACATGAAATATGTATGTAGTTTAAGCAGGACTTATAGCCAAATTGTATAGAAATATATGTTAGCGAGGTCGCAAGCGTACTACCAAATTGTCTAATACAATACAATATCGGTTGCAATAATGCATGCGGTTGTTTAGGAACCCGTTCTCGGAACTTGGGAAGTGTCAAGGCGGGCGCGGTGGAGCTGCGAGGGGTTGTGGTTACGTAACTCTTGCTTGCCGCAACGGTCTTCCATAGGGCTGACTCTGAATAACGTAAATAATGTGAACTATAAGACCGCTTTGTATTATACAGGTAGAAAACAGACATCCCCCCAGAAACATTTCGTGTAAAATGTTGCCAAGACATTTCATAAGTTTGCCCTGGGAAAAAGATATCAAATCTCATGTAGAGCCGAGCTTCTGAATCTACACAGTCTGACTCTACCGACCCGAACTTTTTGTTTAAGTGACCGTTGTAGTGTTTTGTTTCATTAGGCACGGTTTGCCTTAGTTGTCCTTTAACAACAATTAGTTGAGCAGAGTTCTGCTCATTGATTTAATTCTTGTATCTCCCTAAGGGTGAGAGGAGAATCAATATTGTTTTATGGAACCGTAACGGCTGCTTGGAATGTTTCCATGGTGCGCAAAGTATCCAAAGACAAGCTATCACTTGCAGCTTGAAGAATGACACCAACGTATAATGCGTCGCTGTATCGTACCATTGAATGCGAAAACCGAGGAGTAATATATACCTTACGCCAACACGACGATGAATCCCGTGGCGTATTGTGAACTCACACGCTTGCTTGCATTACGGCTTAGCTTTTTATTGGCCGACGTTGTATTGTCCCTAGTCGCAGCGTTATGAGGTTTTTACATTTACCTTTGCAGAGTTTAATGGTAGTTTTAAGTTTTTTACTTTGTGGCTATTATCTCCGATTATCGAATCTCCCTTAGCGGATAGGCTCGTGTACCTCGGTGGGGACGTTTAATGAGCTGACAATGATGGAAATTATAGTGAAGTAATGCGGGTTTATACTAAGTTTGTTTCCTATTTCATACATTACATGACTGTTCATGTAATGCTCACTGCAGGTCCAAGGCTTCTATAGATCTTTATTATAAGAGTGAAACTTATTATATGCTACCGTGTTCCCTGATTACTATAATTTGGGCATCTTCAAAGCAAGAGTGAACAGGCTGTTCCTAGATAAGCATGATCCATCTTCGGCCGAAAATGATCATGCTGCTTAACATCAGGTGAGAAAGGGGGCCAAATCTCAATCTAATAAAGAAAAATCCATTGTCTTATTTTCTCTTTAATCTATTTATTTTGACTGTTAGTCGCCAAAGCTTCGTTCTATGGTCTTGGTCGATGGATCACGTGCATGTTAAGGTTGGATTTTGGCCTGGAAACTGAAAGTTCGAAGTCCTTGCATGCTCACCAATATGAAAAACGATGCGTAATTTGTGCTTAAAGAAATTTTGAGTTATATGTGCATAATGATGCAATAAACGTTTGTAAATTATCTATACTCGTTAACATTAGGTACCCACCCTTGGCTTAGGTAACTCTAGTTTGTACAATGTTGTGAATAACCTATGATGGTCGTATGGTTGTGCAATGCGGCGGTTGGTTGTAATCCTTGGAGGGCTCTTGTTTAGAGGGTCGTAAATAAATGTGCTGCCGTAAGCAGCGGTCTGCCCTTCAGCTTTACGACACGGCCTGTAAACATCTAGTCGCGTAAACCTCGGCTTTTTGGCTGTCACCCATTTTGATTAGTATCGCGATGTGAAGTAGGTCGCGCTATGTAAGCTGCATATTAATAGCCATTTAAAACGATAGTCGATACTGAACTGTTTTATGATACTTTAGTTGCATTACGAGTATGCAATTTGGTTGACATTGACGTTTATATCGACCAGATAGCGTCCTTCCTGATTGAATATTATGTTTCATTTTAACGGGTTTGTAAATTTCATATTTTTTAATATGATACCAAACTATTTGTTTACCTGAAATAGACTGTGTAAGTTCGTCTACGTGAGGACCTTAATATTCGCCATAACAGTTATGCTTTTGCCTTAGCTGTGTTCTGGCTGAACGGTGAGACGAAAGTATAAATTGGATATCGGCCTAAACACCTACTAAGAAGAAATTCAAAGGTTGGGCGTAAAGTCGGCCAATCCGCACTGTGCCCCCGTGGACAGCTTAGGCCTATACACCCTATACGGGTACGTATAATGAGCTGATGATGATGTGCCTAAACATCTATATAGGTCACAAGAAGCAAAAGCTCTATAAATAAAGCTTAAATGTAGGTTTTGCCTACGGCTTCCCTGCTTCGTTCAACAGTGGACTTTTTAACAACAGTGAAAAACAAAAAGGTTGTTATGATGACCAGGCATACCTTCATAAATGCCTGCTTCATGTACCAACTATGAACTACCGGTCTACCGCTCCATTACACCTACAATGTAAATAGACTCGACAATATCTTGAGATGTTTTTTTAACATCAAATTTATTTACCCATCCATTTAAATAGATATCAAGTTTCTTTTTCAAAGGGCGAAATTAATACCCATTAAGTCGTTTTGCTTCGCCCATTTTAGATTGTAAAACACGGCAACAAGCTTTCTTAATTCATGTCCTTGCAATTAGTTAAGCAGATTTCTGCTTATTGATTCAATTCTTGTATTTTCCTAGGGGTGACTTGAGAATCAATTTTGTTTTACGGAGCCGTAACGGCTGGTTGGAAAGTTTTCATGGTGCGCAAAGTATCCAAAGAGAAGCTATCGTAAAGTTTTACTTTGCGCCATTCCGTTTTCACAAAGTTTACTCAGCACATAAACGGTGTCAGCTATCTGTTTACACGCTCAACAACAGATATGATTTATTTGTTAAAGTTTGTCAATTCGTAGTCACGTTTTATCGTGGGATTGGAAAATGCAAAAGGACACTTTCTAAGATACACGTGGCATTAGCATGTAAATGAGCAAAATGTGGGCCATACTTCGTGTAAAAATATTGTTATAGCCAAATTTACGCATTCTGCTCATAGAAATAACGTTGAGCCGAATTTAGAGCGGTCGGAGATAAATTTGTGCTACACGGTGTTCCCCCTGGGGTCTGGGGTCCGTCCGTGAGGGGGGCGTCGTCGGGAAGGTGAAGGCCGAATCGTTCGTTGCGTAACTTGAGTACGCGATTCTGTATGAATTCACGTTTTGACTTATCGACTGTCGTTTGTTCTCACTGGCAAATCCCTGACATTTGTTAAAAGAGGACCTTTTCAATCAGAGATCATTCAAGAGATCGTGCAGGGCCTTGATCAAGAATAAGACTAACATTGATTTTAGAGTTTCTAAATTACCATATACAAATACTTAATAAATTTTAACAATAATATCTATTATCTACAATCTTAGGTATATGATTCTCGGAGTCCACGTACGTTTTAATCAGATCGCGCGATGAGCCTGGCAAATTCACCTATATTGTAGCCTGCACCTGAGAAGGCAAAATCATATCAAACCAGTTAATACAATACAATAGCAATTTCTAAAGTTTGGTAATCGAACCCAAAGACATCTATGCGTCACCTAGCCTGTCATCGTGATGATGATGAATTGAAATTCAAATTAGCTGTCTGAAGGTAAAACTGGTGTTATCTTTACTTGCGTCATTTTAGATATATGCGTTACTTACATATTGTCTGGGGTATGGGCGTATCTGTGTCATTTGCCTACAGATCAGAACATAACTCTAGTGATGATGGTTATTGGTTATTTCTGCCTTACTTGCTTGTTACTATAATAGTACGCGAGACAGGGAGAATAACGATTAAAAAAAAATCGGTCGATTATAACCGTAACACCGTATGTCACCGGTACATTAATTGTCTTTATTCCATAAAATAATATGCATATAAGTATTAAAATCAATTTGAATTGAGTAAAATGAAAAAGCTTCAAGCTCGAAAACTATAAGCGCATTGCTGCTTGAGTGCCAAGAAACAATATATTGAATGTGTATGAAAAGTATGTGTTAGTATCGAGATCGCGTGGAATCACATATTGTGGTGCGATTGAATTACGTGACCTGGCCCCAGATCCGGGAGCCGCGACCCTCGCTCCGCACTGGAAGTATGCGCGCTCACGCCACGAACCCCACGGCGGCTTTAATTAACTATTAGCCTTTTTGTGTTACTCCCAGGGTCTTGTTGATACTGTTTACGTAACGGTGATTAGTGAAAATACACCGTTCTAATTGGCTTATATTCGACGTTGGACTTGCGTATGCAGAGGGTTTATCAAGAATTTTAACGTGTTAAAAACGTGTGGTGGTTCCAATAAAAGAGTTCTTTTATCATTCAGCTCGTTATAACGAACTGCATAACACTGGCTTTCCCACACATACTAGCTATGAGTAGATTGACCCGTAGGTAATCCATCACGCGGGCCCAATACGGATTGGTAGCTGCTAGACATGGGCGTTATCATCTTTATCTGGCAACCGCTACGTAACCGTGATTTGGTTTCAATATCGAAAAAATTTCAATAAGCAAAGCAAAGTTTGCAATTGAAATTAAACAAATGAAACATTGACAAATGTTGCTTGTGAAAAGGTAATTTTCCAATGAATTTTGCTTGAAACATTATAGAACAGATAAATTTAATTTAGCAGCATTATTCACTTTTCAACTAACAGGTAGTGGCTGTGTACCGATTGCTTTTATACCATGAGTAACCTATCACGATGAGAAAAATAGGTGGGTTTGATATCGAATTACAATTCCAGCTCTTTACATGTAAAGATTGTGATCATCACAACGCCACAACGGTTTGAACGATCTTCTATGATATGCGATGCTCAGTCATCCAGCATCCCTTTTATCAAGATAATCCCGCTGGCAAAAAAAGTAATTTATCTTTTTGGTAATGGCGCCCAATGGCTGTCCGTTCTGATGTTTGTTTTTATGCTGAATCCTATATTAACCCAAATGCAGAATGAATTGCTTAAAATTTCGTGCTCATATTCTACGCGTTTGGATTTATAACTAAAAATAAAACACTAGTTCGATGTTCCTTTTATATGAACTTTTAATCCTTGTTTGTAACTTCTTAATTTTAATGGTATCTACTTAAGTATGTCATCATAATAAAACGGGCCTCTGTAGTGCAAATATACTTACCTGACTTCAATTGTATGTTTGAACCGAGGTTTGAACATGAAAAGTGGCGATATTTTAAAATGTTTACCAATAAATTTTGTTTAAATACTTATTCAACACGCAAAATTAACTACAAAATGAGCAACTCAACTAAGGGTCTATCTACGGTGACGTCAAATTAACCAATGATGATAAAATGGTCCGAACGAACGTGAAATTCATTATAGTTAGCCTGTTTTCAGTTTCAGCAACCCTTAAGTTAAAATGAAAATGACATAAGTTATAATTTCATGTTGGGCTAGTTGATAAGAGAGCCTTTTAACATGAACAACATTTTTATTTTAGCATATATTTATTTTAATATGAAGTAGATAGATTTGTCAAACTGGCTTTAAATCCAGATGAAATTCCTGCAAATATAGCAGTAATCTTAAGCTTTCCTCAGTTACTCTCTGTTCCAAAAAAAAGGTATAAAATATTTATTTCTCAAACAAAATTTATTTTAACGCTTTAACTGAATGTCTTCACTTCAGGTTCTTTTCCTCACTACAAGTCATTTTTGTAAGAGATATCTAAATGCTAAGAAATAATCTTAAGTAGGTTTTTGATATACATACAGTAGTTATCCTGATACTCCAAGATAGAAATATCGGCGTTATTAAGTTACATTGTTAATTAGGCTTATCGATTGATTATTACCTAAGAATGTTAGATATTCTTAATAATGTTAAAAGAATGTACGTAAGTTGAAACTTTATCACGTTACAAAACCAAACGCACATTTGGCCATGACAACGTTAATTTTATCTTATCGTACAGGAAAATGTTATTATTGCGTTGTGTACATTTAAAAGGACGTTTCAAGTTGTGTTGGTAAATGAATATTTGAATGTGTGTAATACATTTACCGTCGTTTGTGGTTTTTCCTAATTAAATATGTAAAGTATTATAAAAGGGAACCCTTTTGAAAACTTTTTAAAGTACTAAAGTGATTAACGTCAGATGATGAATGTTTAATTTTTATAATAAAATATTAAATAACATTTTTTTTTTTCGAACTGACTACTGCTGTTGGCCGCAGATGGCCTTTACAGCTTTCACCGGGCAAGTGGCGAGCGCAGATGGCTCTCAGCCTTAAAATTTACACAACGAGCCTAAGGCGTCCCCGAACGGGACTCGAACCTCGGCTTAGGGCGTTGCGGGGGGGGGGCTTGGTAGCCTAACATATGTTTGGGGAGAAAGCAGCGCCGGCACATTCCGGTTACGCGAATAGGGACTGTGCGAACCTACAGGGCACGCGACGATGGACGCGTCGGGGGCGAATCTCGGTTGTCGATTTGTACCATTAAATAACATTTCATCTGTACCCGTTCATAAAAATAACAACAATATGTTTATCTTATCGTAACTGGACGTCACTCATTGTGTTTGTTAATACTGTAGGTAGAGGTACCTACTCTTTTTGGTATCAATGCGTCATTTCAATCACTTTTGATGAGATTCAATAACATACTAGGTTCATAAGCTGTGTATATGTTTTAGTCTAGTTCAATTTTTGCGAAAAGTCGCTGGTAGATGCTTAATTAGTAAACTACCAATTAAGCAGTCTACCAATGGAGAGGCTAAAGTCTGACATTTTTTCTAATTTTTTTCATATTCTATTCTAGTTTGGTATGTTTTATTTCGAGTGTTTTAGATAAGTTTGTATATAGATATATGTATATATATATCCTGTACATACTGTTGTGCATTCTTTTAGTTATTTTTAATTACTAATAAACTGTTGTTAGTTTTTGGCTTTACACTAGGGCTTCACTGAAAAACAGCGTCCTGGTGTGGGTGTACCAGGACAAATGCTGAGTGAGTCCTATTTGGTACTTATTTTTGTTAATTTATATGTTTTTTGTTTGTTATACGCATATTGTGCCAAATAAATTTCTTTCTTTCTTTCTTACTTTCACCACAACTCAAGTCGCTGGTAGATGCTTAATTAAGTAGACTATGCACCTCAATTTATTGCAGTTGACTGCAATAGGTTGAGGTGCATAAAGTCTTCGATCCGTCTTATATTAGATTTTCATTATGTCATATTTTGTATAAAGAGCAAGCTGCACCTTGCACGTGTCTGATTATTGCACCTTTCCGTTTGAACTTTCACTCTAACTGGGATAAACCTATCGGCACTATTTTTAAATGGGAGCCCTCGTGCCTTACGTAAGGTCAAATGCAGAGCACGTTTGTGAAATGTTATGAACCTTTTAAAAGTTTATGAACTTGTGTGAAAACTAACAGTACATAGCACGATATATAAATACATATTACGTAGTACATACATAACTACTTACCTATGACTTAATATTTCTCAGCTTTAATGAAGGGAAACAATAGTTCAAAATAATAAAACAATTATCTCTTTTGAATGTTAGGCGTCCCATCCTATACCTTTACGGACTCTCGCCAACCTTCCGGTAAGAACAAACTCTTGGTCCATCTTGCCGAATAGCGAACGAGTATCTGACCATCCGTGAACAATCGAAAATCACGTAGTTGTGTCGGAGAAATTTGAAGCCTTAATCTTCACCAGGAGACCTTTATATCTCTGGAATCTCCTGAGGGATATTTTTGAGACTTGACATGTTTTGTTTTGAAAACTGAACCAACTCGATAGACTTCCGTTTGCTTGCACCAGAAGTGAAGAAACCAGTTTAACGTGCATGAAATAGTCCTCACTAAAGTGTTGATTTTGAGCATTGTTAAAAATCGTTTGTATTGAGATTTCCAGAGCCAGTAAAAAATAACTAGGTACTAGTAAGATAGAAAGGACGCCATGGTGTTTAATAGCAAATTCCACCTTTCAGTGATTCCAGTACAGCCTCGGAATCTGCTTCCTACACACACACAACACCTTGTACACAGTAGGTATGTTTAGGATTTCAAAGAATATTTGTTATGCAACCAAGTTTGCTAATTTACTGTAGAGTGCTTTACATAAAATAATTAACGTATTCATCAACAACAATCGTGCCATTAACAGTCGAGAGCCGTTTTAATGGACACTGAACTATAATTAGGTTGAGCTTATGAAGTGCTATCGCAGGATTACTTTATGAACGTTCGCAGTGTCAATTAATTACAGCCGAGGTTGCTCTCTCGCTGCGAGATAACTTCGTTAAGTGCTGCCGTTTACTTTTTCGGAGATTTCTTTTTATTATGAAATGTACATAATTTTGAATGTTCATAATTATTTTACAAGTACTTGATATTACTTAAATTGAAACACTTAGCGTCGCTTTTTTCTACGTAGCTTTCTTCACTACGCCATATAAAAAATAAACGTTTTCTTTAATAGGTTACAAAATAAGAAATGGACTTCTCGCATACTAGATAAAAAAGCTTGTTGCGATTAGCAATTTTTTTATTCGGAATAGCTACTAACAGCTGTATTACAATTTGTTGAATGACAATTTAAATACAAGTCACAATCCTTAATTTTTTTATTAGAATAATTTAGTTTAATGTACTAGGTTTTAGGTACTTGGTAGTTTTTGTCATTTTAATAGTTTCTTTGACACGTCTGCGACCTATATCGTCGCAAACATTAAACGTTGACCGCAGCGTAGTATCATCTACTATTCTACCTTCGAGCAGAAAATTTAAATGGTAAAATCCGTCAACGGCGACAAGGTACTAAAACTCTCGCTCAATATTATCTTTGAAGACAAAATAGCATTTATGAACTCTTTATAAGCCTTAGGAACGCATTTTTTAAGGTGTTATGATACATATTGTTTGTATAATAAGGTAAATATGAAATGAATTTCATGTTACAGTGTTTCATACTGGGTTTACTACGACAACCAAAATTTCACCTCTGGACTAAGGCTTTCTCTAATAACTTCGATCATTCAGGTGTCTCCGGAACGTAACCCTCTTTTTATTCGGCAGGCAGGTTAGGTAGTCTTGGGGTCCAAAAGTATGCACGAAACCTATACATAACGTTTGTATGTCACGAAGTGAAAGGGACGGTCATTGGCCAATTCGCTTACCTGGCCATGACTGATGCACTGATGGGGCAAATCAATGACAGGTAGGTACCTGTCATTAATTTCTACCAACACTACCATGCGACCGTCACTAGAGACGACAGATGTTACGTTTCTTATGCCCAGTCATTTTACTAGCTACAGTGCCCATCCCGAAACACAAGTACAAAACACTCCTGTTTCACTGGACGATATCTGGCACTGCGGTGGTTACCTGCCTACCTAGCCGACGCAGTACCAAGCCTACCACTTTTGACTAAATAACGGCTGTATATAATGATTTTGATTAATGGTCAACATATTAATAAACAACCGAATCGGTAACCTTCATTAGTTCGTAGAAAATAGACGAGCGGGATGTAAGCCTTCCCAACATACATATTTCGAAAGCGAAACAAACTTCATCTGCAAGTGATACCAGTCGAATAGCGAACAAAGCTTTGGCGACCTGCCAATACGCACTGGACCAGTGCGTTGGGATACCGTCCAAAGTTGCCCAGTGTCATTGGAGCAAGCTTTTCTCCAGTAAATGTCATAGGATATATGAAGTAGTGGTACCTATACATGTTGTTGTTTCTTAGGTACTGTAACCAAATTTGTTTCATTTTCATAAATGACACGTATTCATATTAGACAGGGGTTTTGAGTTGAGGGGAACATAGGTTCATCACGAATTACAAGGGTACGAAAGTAAAGCCAGACTCGATTGTTCTGCTTTATTCGATGCGATGCCTATTTTGAATACATGTAATAGTTAAGTAAGGAATCAAATTACACCCGGCTTTAAGTCACTGTATAACCAATTTGTCCGGGCCCTAGGGCATATACCTTTGTGGTGAATGTGGACTCTCCGTATAATTGAATTATGGCGGATTCGAGACTATTCTCCTTTCATTCATACTTAATGCGAGCTTTCCTACAATTAGTGTTGCTGTAGATGTTACTAAACGATATAAAATCCATAATTTATTATTAATCCACATATCTTTCAACAAATCGGTCATCGCGACGTTACGAGAGTTTTATTTAAACTTTTTTGTTTGATATACAAAATATTTGCACATACAATCGTCAAATTTAAAGTAATACCCTAATTCTTATCCATACTAATATTATAAATGTGAAAGTATCTCTGTCTGTCTGTCTGTCTGTTTATTACGCTTTCACGCCTAAACGGCTGAACGGATTTTATTGAAACTTGGTAAATTGATAGTAGGTAACCTAGAATAGGTTTTAGGCTACTTTTTGTCCCGTTTTCACCCCCCACTTCGCTAAAATGGGGGTTGGAAATTTGTATGGAACATTCCGCAATTTTTGTAGTACGACGCTGAAATTTGGTATGCGGAGTATTTGTCAGAAACGAAAAAATATGGCATATTTTTTTTTCAAAAATCCACCCCCAAACCCTTCAAATAGGGGAGGAAGTATCATTCGATTTTTCGCAGTTTTTATGGTAGATTTTATTGAAACTTGGTATGTTGAGCAAAAGCAAGTGATTTTATAAGGAACATCTAACTATGAGTATAAATCATGCTTTTTTTTCATTTCTCCGAGTTGAATCTACGAATATAGGCAGTTTGCAATAATCAGCCTAACACTTTTTATCTAATTAAACTCAATGGCGCCTCGCTAAAAGAATACCTTTACCCTATTTCATCCAATAAGTGTCAAGACGGGTCTTTTTTCCGGAATGACTTATTGCTTAAGCCGCGGATGGCCTTCACAGCTTCACTAGATAAGTGGGGAGCGCAGATAGCTCTCAGCCCAAAGAGACGGGTTTATTACCCTAAACGCTAAACGCAACTACATCATCATCATTACAGCTTAAAAAGTTCAATTCTGGATAAGGGCCTCCGCTAATAATGTCCACGCGCACCGATCCCTAGCAGTTGACATACATCTGCTACCCACGCCGGCGGCTTACGCTTCGTTTCCCGTAACGTAGATGCCAATCAAGAATCTTTCCGCTCATATATATTTTGGTGTAATAAGGACAATTATTTTAAGACTGAGAGCCATCTGAGCTCGCCAATTGCCCGGTGAAGCAGTAAAAGTTCTTGCCGCCAAAAGAAGTAGTCAGTTCGAAAAAAAAGGACAATGATGGCTCTCGTAATTAACCCGTAATTCCCATGTTTCTGACTACCGTGATTGTATTTAATGAACATCGTAATTTGTTACAGAAAGCGACGATGACGACGTCGGGACGACGTCAACGTCGCCGTCGAAGGCGCTACATGGATGAATTCTTCAGTGAGGTAATAAATTGTACACTATTAGTATTCCTCCTGTGCCAAGGCGTCGAGTACCAAAGTAATGGCTACTATTAAATATTTAATTATGTAAATGGTCCGTGGTTTACACTCTTAAAAAGCTCATTGCTTGATACCAAAAGATCATATCTCAGTATGTATAACGAATTTGCGCCTTCTCCATGTCTTGCTAAGAAACTGAGAAAACCGAAGATACTGAACCAGGGTAAACGATACGTACATAGCCTTCAATGGTAAAAGTTGTTTTTGATATATATAGATTCAATGCGATTAGGTACTAATGATTTAATTTGTAAGAGAACTAAAGTTACCGACATAGCCCGCCGGATCAGCAAGTTGAAGTGGCAGTGGGCTGGTCACGTAAGTCGCAGAACCGATGGCCGTTGGAGCAGACGATTTGGAGTGGAGACCGCGTCTCGGCAAGCGTAGCGTAGGACGCCCTCCGGCCCGATGGATCGACGACTTGCGAAAGGTCGCTGGTGGAGGCTGGATGAGGAAAGCGGAGGACCGGGATATCTGGCGCGAAATGGGGGAGACCTATGTCCAGCAGTGGACTGCGATAGGTTGAATAGGATAGGTACTATAGTCTTAGTATATAAAAAAATATGATAATTTGCTCTTATATTAAAGATGTTTATTTTGGAAGTGTTCTATGATCAGTTAAGATAATTACAAGTAAGGAAACATGCCCATCAGTAACGATAGATGAATCTTAAAAACAAGGTCAGTCCAAAGACGTGTTATAGTTCACATACTACATCACACGAGATGTCATGTGATGTGATATAGTAGAGTCCTGTATTGCAGGTTTCCACTGTCACGTATACTACGCTCGTCACATACTTATCCGTACAAAGCCTTATCGCTTAGGATAAATCATTTATTTGCTTAGTATTTTATGGTTGGGCAATAAAAACAAAAATAAAACCTTGTTTTGCTTCTATAGGGAAATATTTTGAAAAGACTCTTCTAAGTTTAATTAACGAGGAGAGATTCTCCAATCAAGAGAGGCATCCAATCAATTTTCTCTAGTAAGTTCAAAACTTGTATCATTAGAGGTTTGGGCGTTGATGTGTCAGTGAGTCGCGAACAGAGTTTGCCCACAATATTCATTATTTATACAGAATCCGCTGATTTCAACACAAGCTGATAATATGAAAGTTTTTATAGCTTCTTCTCGACTAAAGTGAGATTAATGAACAATCAGACCACCCTCGTCCACTTTTCAAACAGCCTTGCAGCCTCTGACGTGGTTTATTTGTAATTGCCGTGCCTTTATGCAGTCGGGAGCTGCCGTATCTATAGAGAGTTCACATTTTATTATTTAGAATATTCGAAATACTATATTTTTGACTACAAACCAGCTGCTTATATTTTTTTCGTTCTCAACATCGAAGGACGACCTGGCAACGCAGCGGCTGGCTGACCTTGGAATTTGAGCAAAACGTAATCCCAGTTTCCACGTTGTGTAAGCTTGTTTAAGCAATCAACGCTTTATTAAATAAGCCACATATGCGTGTTGTGTACTACGAATATCGGTAGCGGCGATCTGCAGTGCGCTAATTAAATTAATGGTGTTACGTTAGAGTTAGCGCGGTATTAATGTCTCTATACAGGTTTTGTTTTTGATTCTAGTACCACCATCATATATCAGTTTAGATATTGTTAGGTACTTTATTAAGTTATATTTGTGTAACTGAGTACTGCTACCGGGCTTTGGATGGGATCTTGACTAACATGTATTGAAAGAAAATCATGTTTTAATCGAATTCGATGTAAACATGATAGTTATATATGAAGCAAAATGACATTTGATTGCAATCACAGAGTTGTTAAGGACTAAAATCACTGAAAATTATACCAAATAGAAGTCAAACTTGAAGTATATAAAGTTTATTTATTTCAAACTAACTAAGCGCTCTATGTTAAAAATACATGTAACATTTCATGAATAAATATTGAAAGCACGCATGCGACTACGAAGTCTGTTATAAAATCGTAACAGTACTCTATAATTTTGAGCGGTCATGTAAACGAATATGCGATACAAATTGCCGACGTCTATTGTGTTTCAATTCAAACACGTTCCGGAATTGGGCTTTAAGCTCGGCATACGGACCGGCAGTAACTACTAATCCAATATAAATCTAGGGACAAGCCGACTGCTGACTAAGTTCGATACGGTACTCGGCTGGAAGTTTGTTTGTATGGTGAAGTATTTATGTGGTTAGAACTTGGAAGGTAAGATTTCAACCATTTGTAAATTAAATCGCATTTATAAGCTTACTGAATAACTTGAGTCAAATGTGTAGGCGAAAAGGGTTATATGCCTACTTTTACTACTATTAGTTCTATTATCAGTTTATAAAAACTGCTGAAAATATTTTGACTAAGAAATCACTAAGTTAATAAATAGTTGATCTAAATTAAAAATCACTAGTTGATATAAATCAAAAATCACTAATCACTAGAAGTTAACAATCCTGAGAAAAATATTGGCCAGATCCCAAAAGAGAGACTTGAATAGGCTGTTTCTAGGCAGGCATGATCCATCCTCGGTCGCATCATCATGTGAGGTGGCGGTCAAATGTCTGCCTATAGAGGATAAAAAAAAACTTTTGTATGTAGGTAATGTTATTAATCCAATCATTATTGATGTGCTCTGACGTAGAGTCCGCACTTATAATTTTCATAGTCTCGGTGAAGTAATATAAAATAGCTAGAGTGCAGTATTGATCTTTGTAACTTTTACAACATATAAAACTAGGTTTTATGTTGTAATTTTATGGTGCATAATACCAAACGTTATATTGTTATTTTGCTACGCAAGGTATGGCACAATTATTTATTTACTACCCGGGAGCTATTGCAGCTATTAAACAGTAGTGAACAAAACCACTTTTAAAATACCGAGTAAACCTATTGCAATGGAACACGTGTAAGACAAAAATAAACACAGAAAACAAAAGTCGCAACACTGCAATACACAAGTTATGGACATCACAACTGTAGTGAAATGTACAATCTATTGAATATGTGCTTGCATTCATAAAAGTTTCAGCTTGTTGTGCTCTATTGTTTAGCGTAGGTAGTCCGTTCGCAATCCCGATATTGCACACGGGTTGTTTGGACGTCACGTGACTGGGTTTATGTGTTCGCATGCGTGTTTATTGGTAATCAGTCGGTGCTGCATTATATTGTAACTCTGTTCATGAAGCTTCGTTTCTCCTTTATAACACTTTATTTTTACATTTAATTATATCTCATATATAATGTCAGGGAAAGTGCTTTGTAAATATGAGTATTTCATTTTGATAGATGGCCTTTAAATAATTTGTGTATCACGTAATTACATTAATAGTACAAACATTGTTAAGCACTACTGATACCGAAACGTTTTCTCCAGATGGTCAACAGCGGCCACTAATGGCCTTTACAGCTTGACCGGACAAGTGGCTAGAACATAATGCTCTAAGCCTAAAATAATAGCTGGACCTTATAATAGAGCTCAACTCCCGCAGGGAGCGCTAGGTAACCTTGTATTTGTTAGGCCATAATATATGCAGTGCCGTTTAACGCGAACACTGACTGGGTTATCCTACAGGAGGGGTTGATGGCACCCGCCTGGACTTTTCACCAGGTGACAAATATCATACCGTGAAATAGGAATGTAAGGTAGATAGGGTAGTATAGGTAATAATAAAAATAAGGACTTAACATACGACGTCTTAAGTGACGACTGCAACCCGTGTAGACGGAATAATTATACAATTATGTTTTTTTTAATACTGGTCCCTAACTTATAACATAAAAATCCTCAGTCTTGAATGTTCAGTGTGATTATGTGTAAACGAAACGAGTAGTCATTTAGGTACTATTTACTGAATTACATATGAAACAGCAGCCACGTACTTGTATATACAAGCTTGTTAACTTGTGTATGTAGGCTGGTTGCCACGATTGCTAACTTAATATAAGTCGTACGTTGATGAATAGTAGTATGTAATTGTGGACAGTTTTGTCGGTACAAATTGCTGGGAAGAACTACTGTGTCCAATGGGCACGAACTGAAACACGAACCGCCTGTTTGTGGTACACTTGATTAA
The DNA here is from genome assembly GCA_019425675.1 of Leucinodes orbonalis. Classification (NCBI taxonomy): domain Eukaryota; kingdom Metazoa; phylum Arthropoda; class Insecta; order Lepidoptera; family Crambidae; genus Leucinodes; species Leucinodes orbonalis. Next base: position 70,627 of record PQWD01001039.1, read on the forward strand.
TTGAGGTGCCTGTACAATTAATCGCATTGGATTGAGCCAAAAATATATTCAAGATTTTATTGGAGTATGTTTCTATAGCTGATAATTCTGTTAATTATATAATGGTGACATATATTTTGCTGGTTTTGTACATCGTCTATTTCAGTCATTAAGTTGGCCCGTTTAAATTGTTTGTTTTGTGTACATCAAAATAAATAATAATATGTGGTATGAATCATTAAATTATACGGGTTTACAGATTAACAGGTAAAACACAAACACAGTAGCTGAAGCCCATAGGAGCTTCAGCTACTGGGTTTGTAAAACATAGCTTAGGAGTATATAGTAAAACATAGGTTTTATAATATACTCCTAAGCATCGTTTATCCGTATAAATATAAAACAAAAATTAAAATACTACTCATCAAGTTGTGAGGTCTTATCAACAACAATGGGGATAGTAGCCAGGACCTAGGACTTAACGTGTTTTCTGAAGAACTCTGCGTGTCCTGGGCGCTTTTAGGTTATGTTTTACTACGGGGAATATCTTATCACGCGAGTAATACCGAGGGTAACAGCTAGTTAAAAATAAAATTGTTAACGTCTGCTGCAGCCAAGCGGACGGAATAAATTGATATCGAATTCGCCTCCCACAGGATTTTCTCTTGAAAAGCCTTAACAAATTCAAAGGCATGTATTCGAAAGCTAATTGGGCAAAATTCGAAGTATATCAAATCAGTTTCCAGAGCTTTCGGAAAAAAATCTTTAACAATTATTGCTGAAATGGATTTTCTAGCTGAACTTTTCACGGTTAGACTCTGTTAAACATACACGCAATTGTATTTTGTATTTATATGTCAATATAATATATTAATTCGTCGGTGGCTCTTCGGTGTAAACTGATGCCTTCCGATTTGGAGTGTGCAGTTTCAAATCCCGCCATGTACCAATGCCTATTCGAAATAACGTTTATCCGACGCTCGTACGGTGAAGGAAAACACCAAACTTTGGTTGGTGGTGTTGGGTAGTGGTTGTAAATCAGTGTTACAAACATATAAACTACCTCTGGCGCGTATCCGTGGATGTCTTAGTAGCTTAATTTTGATAGTTTGACACAAAAACAAATTGCTTATATTATTTTTATGAATACATATATAATATACAGCATAATATTATTATTAGTTCTCAAAGATAAGCCTAAAAATATCACAACTGTGTCGTTGACATTTTTATTAAAAGAAGTAAATTGCTATCAATTTATAAAGCTGTTGATATACGTTAAATCTAACTAAAATTATCCAAAACGTCTTGAAAAGGGTTTTCTCTCATCTTGTCAAAGTACATCGGTGAAAGTTTGATGATTGATCGATATTTATTCACCCCTTTTATGGACTAGTCAGCGCCAGGGGCAAGGGTGTGTTTGACGAAATTGTATGAGTTGACTTACTAGATTTATAACTTGCATCATATTTCTTTTGGTTTTAATAAAGATGTGACACCGCGATTTATTTGTAGGTACCTACTAAACGTGGCTTTGGTAATATTTAAAATAACTGATTTAAAATGATTTCATATCATAAGCGCCCATAACGTATGTCCTATAGCGAATTGCATTCAGCGACTACACACCTTTTAGTTTGTTTAGGATTCAATTGATTTTGTAAAACCATTTGCAAATTGAAATGTCTACCTCAAGGTTGTTCCTGTTCTTTTGTTGAAATTAAATACAGTATAACAAACAATAACAGCATTACATATTTCATATTGTTTTTTTTTCTTAGTGTTAATATTAAATTGTTTACGTTCCCACACTGAGGGACACTAGCCTATCCTTAAGGGGGCCCAGTGCGGATTGTCTTCGTAGGCGTGAGCAGGTTTCCTCACGATGATTTCCTTCACCGATAGAGCGTCGAATAAACGTACATATAATTTCATAAAATCGAAAAGACATTGAGAAGTGGTGGGAGTTTAACCTGCACCCCCAGATTACAAGGCAACAGTCAACACCAATGAGCGCCTTTTTTATCGCGAATTAATTTTATCTATAAACATTATTACCTACGCTTCTAATGTTTATAGATAAAATTAATACCAAAAATAGAGTGGAGATAGAGAATAATAATATTTTTGTCGTCATAAGCAGAGCACAGACGGCTTTAAGCCCACGCGCGGCATAACTTGATTTGGCATGGCGTAAAAATAGTTATACTAAACACACGATAGGCAATTTGCACAAATACTCCCACGTCTAAGTCGGGTAAATGGCTCGCACTGTAAGGCGGTCGATACCATCGCATTATGCGAGCTGGAACTAATTGTGGGAATCGTGCTCATTGCGTAGTGTTGATACTTGTACATATTTCCTCGGAGCGTGGACTAAAGCTTTGTTAGATTTATTGCTTGTTACCTACCTAACATCAAAACTCGTTTCAAACTATACCCTGTTGATCTTCTAAAAAACAGTACTTTTTATTATTATTTATATTTGGTGGACCAATTTTTCAGGAGCTTGTCGCAAGAACGAATTTTTCTCCGGAAGCGACACATGGCTCGCGATATCATATCATAAGTGCTATAGATTTATGAAATAAATTGTATTTAGACTTATTTGTAATACTAAGTAGTTAATTTTGCGCTGGATGTTAAGTTACTGATTTTAAAATACTTTCTTTGCATCTACGACATTATAAAAGAGACCGTGAGATACAAAAGAAATAATCTTCTAAGTTGGGTTGTCATTATGTTCACTTTAGTAAACGATGGCTCGACAAAGGCAAACAATATGAGATGTTAAAGATGAAAATGTAAAGTAGACCGAGCAAGTACAATATCATTACAAACCTTATTAGTTTGACGGGCTTTCTTCGCCCTTCTCGGCGTCACCGTGTAATAACGCGTCCTGGTTCTACTCTGTGCCGTGAATACATACGTCGTCCGTTTTCATTTAATCCGCGACATAGCCCAACACAACTCGCCGCTATAAATATTCAGGCTGCGCGTGGTATTCATCATAATGGTGCAATTCATTTACATGGTATTATGTTTGTATGTGAGGAAATGTGCTTGTGTGTGTAAGAAGCGTGCTCGTTACGAGAGTACGCACTGAGCACTCCACCTGGGCATGCCCCATTTGCGAATCTCCATTCGAGCTTCACATATGCTCCGCTAACACAAAGCTTTCGTCCCGTTAATGGGACTTTTTTCTTTCCTCGTTCTCTATTCTGCAGCGTGGAAAGGAAACTGTTAATGATTTGGCCGTTCGATTCTAGCACGGCACAATAGGTTCCAATGAGCGATTTCGATAAAATTGAGTTTGAAGCCGCAATCGACGTTAATAATTTAGTCCGTAACTTACTTTAACAAGCCGTGGCTATCCACTTCTGGATTAAACCATGGTTTTAGTGGAAAGTCCTATCTTAAAATAAATTAAGGAGAGGTTTTGATTTGTTCTTGAATGTATTCGTACTTTTTCGGCACCCACGGTGGTAGTAAATGACAATTAGATTCTAATTTCACAGCGTTTCCCATCACCACAAACTACTCCGCGTTACTTTTGTAGTGGCCTAAATAAAATCAATCCATAAATTTGTCATTATAAAATGCAATCTCAAGATATGCTATCTTCACTTTAGTACCCAAAAATATTGGTACATACTATTTTGGGTGCGCGTTAACCCTTTGACCGACAGAGACGCCTTAAAGCGTCACAAACAATAGATTTTCCATTGTGTTTGGATTGCTGGCGGTCAATGGCTTAATGTTTTTCGCGTTGTACTAACCCAAACATAGCTCATAAAATTTATTTACTGGCCATCTTATTAGAAAGGCGCGCGGTTTTAATGCTTGTTTGAATAAGTTTCTGGAAGCGATAAGATTTCGAAACCGTTACTTTAATCCTAACCAAGATGGGAAATATATTTTTTGCATTTTATAACACGAGCTGTGGCTTCCGTATCCATAAAAAAATCGTGTCTTTAAAGATTATGTCATCAATCATCATCGATCATGCATGGATAAGAGCGTCGGTTGCTCAGTGGTGTGGACTGTCGCCTTCCTACCGGGAGGACTGAGGTTCAAATCCCGACACGTACCAATGTATTTTCGAGTTTTCGAAAATATATGTACGTTATCCGACGCTCTTACGGTGAAGGAAAACATCGTGAGGAAACCTTCATGCACGCCTGCGAAGAGATTCGAAGGTTGTGTGTGAAGTCGTCCAATCCGCATTGGGCCCGCGTGGACGACTAAGGCCTAATCACCCTATACGGGTAGGCTCGTGCCCCTCGGTGGGGACGTTTAATGAGCTGATGATGATGATGGATGTCTTATTAATTTCAATCATGCTAATATTATAAAGCTTAAGATTTTGTTTGTTTGAACGCGCTAATCCTTAGAAACTCCGGGTCGGATTTAAAAAAAATCTGTGTTAGATACTTTATTTATAGCCTGTTGCCTAGGCTATATATCATCTTCATCACGCTTAGAAAAATAGAAGCGGAGCATAATAAAAATTTTCAATATCGAGGTTTTCCTACTATAACTTCCACATAAATATCCAGATAATGCATATTTTGAATCCTTGTCAAAATCAAAGTCAAAAACATTTATTTCAAATTAGGCTTACAAAAATCACTTATGAACGTCAAAAAATACAAAATATAATAAAAAACGATTAAAATACTAAACTAAAAATATGAGTTTAGATGCTTTGAAAAAAAAAGCGCTTCAGTGGTTTGGCCTGTTGTGAAAGAAGCACCCAAGAAAACTCAACAGTGTAGCCTTTTTTAAAAACAATTCCTTAATGTAACAATATATCATAAACACTGAAATAGCTGAGCAGTTTAAGACCACGGATTTTTATCACATAAATATTCGCCAATAGTGTAGTACCCTTTTTTAGAAAGGTGTTGTTTGATTCTAATTTTAAACATATGAAAGTCCAAATAAATACGTTGTTCATCACGAATATTTTATTTTAAACAAAATTGCCTTTCATCATTGGATTTAAATGAATATCTTTCGATAGAAAGGATAGGATATTTATATCGCAGTTTTAACTCACCTTTAGAAACCAAGTTGCGGGTTAATTAATGTTAGCGTTAGCCCAAAGTAACTATTCCACGCGGACAAAGTCGCGTGCAAAAGATAATATAAAATGAATAGCTATTATTACAGGTTTTTGTGAAAATCACTTCGCCTATTACCTTTACCCTTGCTCTCTAGTTTCCACATCGAGGATAAAGTCATTAAAAGTTTTACGGGCTTTCTTCGTCCTTCTAGGTTAGCATTCTTTACGCGGTCGTTAAACTATGTATGTGAATTTAAATAAATAAGGACTCATAATACAATTTTTTTTTTATTAGAGAAGTCAATATCGTGCATAATAAAGTGAAAATTTTGGGATGTATAAAAAAAACAAGAACACAGATCCCCGTGAATTTTAAAACAAATCTCTTCAGACCAACAATTTTCTCTCGTGAACAACATTAACCAGTGTGAAAAGGAGATTATCAAATTCGCGATATTAAGTGTTGATAAGCGTTTGCAAATCGCAATGAAAGCGATGGAGCGAGGTATCGAGCGGCTGGCCGATAGTGGTTATCGCTGTAATCAGATTAATTGGTGAGTCACCAGTGTCGCAAGTAATGCCGACTACGGTCTACGAGGGTCTATATAAGCTGTACGCCGAAGCCGTGAACTTCAATCAACTTTGTTGCCGATAACGAGAGATCTAAATAACGTTGTTTGTTTTTTTATTAAATAAATTTGCAATTAAGAAGATATTTGAACTGGGGCGGTAAATGTTCCGCGTGTACAAAGTATTAAAATTGTTTAAATAATGACTTACTTTTGAATTTTATTCCGCGATTCCTTTTCAATAGGTCAGAACTTTTGTAATAAACGAAATGAATTTTTGCTTTACCTTTTTTGATATTTCAATGTTTTATTTTGGGTACTTCCACATTTAACCACTAATTTTTCTACTGGCTACATTATTTTTAATAACGCCCCACACATAACAAATTATGTGCATGTTATTTTCCTGCATGCACCATTCAGCCCGAAACAGCCATACTAATTGCAATTACTTATATGACGAGGTGAAATTTAGTCTAACTTAATGACCTATTTTAGGAAAAGTGCGCGTTTTTGATAAATGTATGATCAAGGTAACGATTACGTATTTTTTTTAATGGCGTTTTTAATTTCTATAAATACGGATAATTATAGAGAATGTATAAAGATTCTAAATATGAAAGTAATTCATCACTCTACTTTCAAGTCGTTAAGTCCACTGTTAAAAATGCCATGCCGAAAATACATTAATCCCTGAAAGGTACGGGCTATGTGGGCGAGCCAGCAGGAGGAAAAATGAATAATGTTTGAGTAGGAAAATGTCTTGACAAACATGAAATGACTTTAAATAAAAAAAGAAAACATTTATTACATTAAAGACCTCGACAAGAAATAAAACTTTGCACTAGTTATCATTGATGTAGTTAAAACGATGTATAGGGTATAAAATTTTTAGAGGGATAAGGTATGAAATTTTCTAGATATCTAATTGTAATACTTAATTAGTCAAAAAGGACCCTGCCTCAACCTATGCTGATATGTGCTTTTGAGAGAATATGTCTTTGAGGTTCAAGTAACACACAGCAGCGCTGGTTTGGCAGGATCTAGGTGACGGTGAGCCAATACCATTTAACACAAAATTATATTTTAAAAAATTCGTGTAGCCCTCCTTTGATTATGTGTAACCAATCACAGTCGTGTGGGATTACGCATGACTCACAGTTCCTAATCAAACACAGTGAATCATACGCAATACAAACGGTGGGAGTTGTACAACCCGTAAGCGATATCTCAATTTGTGTAAATTGAATGAATAACTGTTTACATTGCCTTAACCTTTTGTAACAACGATAAGTTGGGTCACACGATAATGGTTGCATTATTTCTGAACTAGCATAAAATAGAATAAAAGTTTTTATCGACTACTCGTGTATTGTATTGAGAATATTTGTTATTGTGTAAAGTCTTTAATTTTGAGCCTGTAAAGTATTCTACTACCAATATCAATATTATAATTAGGTACAGGTTCTAACTTTCTAAGTAGGTCCCAGTATAAAACTTTATGAATCGAAATCAATGTTATAATTACATGATTTCAGCTGAAATAGCTAACAGCCCTTTGGCAACTTTCCAATACACATTGCATTACCGTTATGGATTACGTTTAGAAACGCCTTTAACTATTTGGGGAAGGCCTTTAGTCCAGCAGTGTAGCAGCCGTTACTGATGGAGATCTGTATAGGTATGTACATTATAATTTGGTACATTCCAAACATTAGATGATGTGTACATCGTTTATTATTACAGCCAGAAAAGTTATGAAAATATTTTCTATTACCATAATCTCACTAAATAAACGCGAAACAAGAACTGCGAACTTATTTATTTTGATGAAGCACATTCTGCTCAACAAAGCGTAGCAGAATCGTTTGCTCTGTGGTTGGCCAGCTGCCAGTATGTCCGCCTACCATATTTAATGTTGTGTGGAACCTCCGAACCACTGACCTTGTTTCAGTAGCTATTAGGTTAAGTAAAACACCCAACCTACAACAGTTTCAAATGAAATGCAAAGATAATACGAGCGTGTTCCCCTTTCGCCATTAAAAACATTTGGCTACATACATATGGATGGTCCCGAATCGGACATCAAAAGGTAACATTAAAATAACTTCCGAATGCGAGCATTTATGTGCCAAGGTGTGGATACAGTAAGGAATCGTAAATGGTGGTTTCGTAGAATTGGGTAGCGATGAGCCTTTGTCATTTTCTAACCAACAGAATAGACTTGACTTATGACGGCACCTTCAAACGTATAGTACAATACCATTCATTTAATTTCTGTGATAACTATAGAATGGTACTTAACATACACGAGTAACAAGTACAAGTACTTAGCTATTAGCAGGTACCTAAATTCTTATAAATAATTGAAGATTTAAAAGTATCTCACCATTATATAAAATAATTTGAAACCAAATTATTTATTTGAATTTATTTTAAATTTTTTATATTGGTGAGAATCAAATATGGACAGTTCGTAAATTTACCATAAACTGTCTCATGTATTTTGATCCTTGACTTTAAATCGGCTTGATGAATTGATCCTGGGTTGGAATTCCACGGGGAAGAAATAATAGGGAGTCACTTTGTACGAATTGGCCTGATCGATCACCGATCTTTTCGTAAGACCTAAAAGAAGAAGACTACAAGTTTAATATTAAGAACCCTTATAATTCGAGTATCATAATTTTGATGACTACATGGAGTCAGTTATAATTAATCAATTCCTTTATGTTACTATTGTACTTTATTACTATTAAGTGACCATAGTACGAGCGTGCTTTATAACTTGTTGAAACTGAGTTCATGAAAGTAATCCTCTTCAGCAACTTTTATGCTCTGGAGTAAATCTTTTCAAAGCGATATTAAGGGTGCCGGAGAAAAACCGACTTCTCATCAAAGTTCTTAGAGTCCTTTCATTTGTTTTTAAAACTTTCCTACTGAAACGTAGGCGGTTGCGTTGGCTCGGTGCCAGTACTCGGCGTTCGTCTAGTCTGCTCTAAGAAACGCCCTCTAAACGTGATGTAGAGAGATAAACGTTAAACTGCATAGCAGCGGAAAAAATACTCGCAAGCTACCGTAATTAAGTTCGGCCTCGTAATACTGTTGGCTTCGTGTGCGGATTCTAAAATCCAACCGTAATGAGTTTCAAGACAACCAAGCCTTCATATGAGCCGGTATTAACCCAATTAGGGTTGTATTTACGATTCTTACTCATGTACGTTTAAAAACAATCAAATTTATCGATCATGCTATGTAATAAAGATTTTTGCAGACGCCAAAACATGCCACAACAATAATTAAAAGTCTACAGTATCAAAACTTGAGAACTTCGATTGTTTTCAACTCCACTTTTGTGTCAAAGCTGATGGATGATCTAAGTACTTTCAAAGAATTGTACGAAGTTTTAATTGACGATTATGTCATGTATTGTTTGATACAATATGTATTATATTTTACAGGTGGAAGAAATACGAGAGATGATAGACAAGATTCAAGCAAACGTCGAAGAGGTTAAGAAGAAGCACAGTGCCATATTATCCGCACCGCAATCAGATGAAAGTAAGTTAACCCTCCTATAAATACAGCAATTTAATTAAACGCCGCATTGGGTGGGATTAATTAAGCGAAAATAGAAGTACTCCCTCTTAAAAACTGCCTATTATTAGGATTTGATTTAATATGTTCGCTTGGCTAAACAAACTGATTGCTAATTTAAGGTTGATTACCGTGATTGAGAATGATTTATGTTAATATGATGAGTTTTTTGCTGTTTACATTATTAGATTTATGCTATGAAAGCGTGGGTAGACCAAAGCTAGTAGAATGCCCACACATTAATTGAAGGGCGAAGTTGGTGGCATTTGCGCAGTCAGAGGCGGGGCGTCCCGTCGTCTGCCTTCATAGGATTCTTGTCATTTAGTTACGTCATCTCTATCTCCGTAGCCTACTCTGCTCTCATATATCACAGTATTCATAAAGGTTCTGCTTTAATAAAAATGCCGTTCATAAGAATAAAAGAAGTTAAGTTGCATTATGATCTTTTAAAATGTAGTTTATGCTTGCAGGGGTGGATCTTGAAGTATGCTTGATTCATGCATAATTTGCATAGTTAATCGGATGGTTCTTAGACCTCGGCCGTATACTATATCGAAATATATCAAAACGATAGACATTATATTGTGACCTGCATATAAACTTCTACAATGTTTATTGAGATTTTAAAATTCATCATCATCATCAGCTCATTAAACGTCCCCACCGAGGGGCACGAGCCTACCCGTATAGGTGATTAGGCCTTAGTCGTCCACGCGGCCCAGTGCGGGTTGGACGACTTCACACACAACCTTCGAATCTCTTCGCAGGCATGCATGAAGGTTTCCTCACGATGTTTTCCTTCACCGTAAGAGCGTCGGATACGTACATATATTTTTCGAAAATACATTGGTACGTATCGGGATTTGAACCTCAGCCCTCCCGGTAGGAAGGCGACAGTCCACACCACTGAGCCACCGACGCTCCAATTTTAAAATTGGTCAAACAAAAATTTTGTTAAATTAAACGTCTGTTTCGGATACTTGTTAACGTATTCAAGCCGTGTCCAAGTTTTTGGTTAATAATAAGAACTACATATAGATTTTTATAGGTAATAACGTAGCCTCAAAGATAAATAATTAATGTCTTAAAATAAAATGAACTAAATAAAATTTGTAAACTGGTGTTGATAACCTTGAGATTTTTTTAATTTCTCAATTAATCAATCAAGAAAAGCAATCAGAATCGGCGCCGATAGTCATAAGTCGAAATTGAGGACTCCCACTCTCAAGTTAATGACCTTAACACCTACTGTGGGTCTCAACATAATTAAACATAAAAATTAAATAATTGGTTCATTCATTTCTTAAAATAATTTGATTATTCGCTAGTGAAAGATGTGAGTTTTGCTATCAATGTCTTTGTGAAGTTTTATTATAATTGTCAATTTGTCGTTTCTGCCAAAAGGGAAAACGGAACGCCCGCGGAATTAATATCGGATTGTGAATTGCGAATATATTTCATCCGTACTCGGAAAGCGTGGTGCTAGTGACAGTGGGCTTAGTGGCGTCTGTCATTCTTGCAATGATCGATGTTTTTGCACCACTCCTTTGTTGTATTCTATTGGAATTATTGTATTAAAGTAATCTTTCGTTTGGATAAGACGTGAATTGATGTTTACGATACTTATTTATAGTGTTTTCTATAGAATTAGATTTACTGAACACGGAAGCAAAAAATTATAATTTTGTGATCACTGCAATCATCAGAAGCACATGCTTTAAAGTTAAATAGGAGCAAATAAAAAATCTTGAACATATTTTTAAGACTTTAAAGGTATCTTAAAAAGACTGATGTTAAAGCATTACCGCTTAAAAATAACAAGTGCATCCAAATTCAACACATCATACAAAATTAAAATAGTACTATAGCCTACCTACGGCCTGTCATTGTGGTACCAAAGTTGCTACAGTTAACAATGCAAAGCTTATCTTTGGGAGCCTATCACGGTTTACTGGCTGGACTTACCTGGCTAAGGTATTTTAATATTTTCTTATTATAATGTATTTGTATCGATCACATCGAATAATTATATTTTGATGCATCCTGTTATAAAAATTATCGAAAATAGTGTCATACGAAACAGGTACTGCTGCATAAATTCTTCTAACACTTTGAGCACCATTTACTGGTGGGCGCCAACCTATTTTTCTGTCCTGTCACTGATGCAGAACAAACACAAACTTGCCGTTCCAAATCTTAGATTGCATAAGGTTGGGAACTCATTTGTGGGATTAAGCATTAAAATATTTAATTTAATAAGCTACCACAAAATGTAATTGATTTACCCCTGCATAAGTTTAAGTCTCATGTAAAGTCTATTTTAATAAAAAAAACTTACTATAGTGTTGAAGATTATATAAATGATAAAAACTCATGGACATGTTGATTTCCACGCCTGCACTACTTTTGTTTTTTTTTGTTGTCATCTATTTAAATTTATATAATACTTAACTGCTTAATAGTACTTTTGTAGATTATTATATTTTTACCAATACATAATACGATAAAAATTGAAAATATAATTTGCTTTATATAATTATTTTGATTACAAATGAATCTGTATTCAACACAATTTTTTTGAAAAGAGTAACTACTTAGTTTCTTGCTGGTTTCTTCTCAGTGGAAAACTACCTCCCGAACCAGTGGTAGCTTCATTTGACATTCATAAGTGTTCTTTAAGGACCTAAACTGAATAAACACTTTTCATTTTCATTTTCAATATTTTGCTTATGAAAACAAAATATTCTACCTATTTACTAAGAATCTTTAGTAGTAAGACTTTTGTTGTTGACTGTACAATCACGGCGCGCACTCGAGGCGCGGGTGGACCCGGCAGGGACGTCACGAATAGTCACGATTAGCCATTGACCCGACCTAAATAGCTACGAATAAGCCATCGGCGGCGTCGTTATATTGAACAAGTTCACGATAACGTTTTATGCCACTTTTATAATGAAATTACCCAATTTGTAACCTTTGAACTGACTAAGGCTTGTATAACAAAGTCATTTATATTTTTTATAATTAAATATTATCGATTTTAAGTATGTGGTCTGGGATCCGAGTCTGAGGAGGAGACAAAGGAGTATGTGAATACAATAGACGGCTTTATAATAATTTTAGACAATTTTTCTATATGAAGTCGAATTATCCAGTAAAATAATTTTATTAATTAGGAGTTTCGGATTTTAATATATGTAATGAACTTTAAATGACTATGGCATACAATCAGTCATCATTACAGAGTGAATCTTATATGCAAATATGACAAACCGGACGGAAACCGACATGATGATCCACGTTGTTGTTATCATGCATTCTACTAATGATATTCGGATGAAGACATTATTATGCATAAAACGAGAATATGTAAAATTAAAACTGAAAAGGACACGTAACATGAACGTAGAATATACTTTTATATATTTTTTTTGTTTCCTAGGGGTTTATTTCATGGCTACTTGGGAATTCCTTTAAACTTTTACCGAGTGCGGATAATATGTACTCAACGTTGTAAGGTTCTTTACTGTTGTGCACTTTTGTATTATGTTGCTAGGCCGACCCTTGTTATAAGCCCGGAACGCCTTATCGCCTTCGACCAATCTAGGGATTCCCGGACGGACGTCAGCGATATTTGTACCCATCATATCCCTAAGGATTACTTCCTTAACTAACCATGGTCTATATTTGTTATGTATAAGTAAATGAACAACGAAAATGTATACGACTTTGCTTGCTATTTATGTGTATTAACTTTATTGCCTATTTTAGGTCTACTTACTAGCTTTCTTTTACGTAAATTACTTTTTTATTCTACGAATTATTTCAACTGTCGTTATTAAAATAATAAATCAAGTAAATAATTTATCATAGGCTGCACACCGTAACCGTATAGGTAACAGTCTGCACTGGAGATGGATTGTTCTGGCCGATCTGGAAGCTTTAAATAGGCTCCGCACTTTGACAGGTCGGAGTAAGGACAATTTGGCCAGATGGGGATTTTCAAGTGGTCTTGATTTGTACTGTGTTTGTGGAGCAGCTTAAACGATGGTTCACCTTATGTCGTGACTTGCTTGCCCATGCACCTGTTTTTACCAGGATTCAATGGCAGCTGCAGTCAACAATTTCATTGTAGCTATAGCTTTTGGGCTTCTGCGGTTTGATTATGTTTTTGCCGTCGATACGCTAAGAATAAGACGTCTGCACTTGGGATCAGTTGTGATCTCTATTAATTATTACAAAAAAGAGGACGAGAGAAACAAAAAAATAAGAATTTTATACGAAAGAGGTAATGCGATACTGAAACCATTCATAGATCGTTAGCTAAAACGTTTATTGAGGATTGTGTTTCTTTAGAGATCGCTCCATTAGTGATTCCGAATCCATTAGATTTGCTTAAATATTTGAAAGTAATTGGAAAATTCGTTTTAGAAATCAATGGAAACCCATTATATTTCCTTTCAGTGAAATAGAGGGGATCACCTTTAACATGGATGATTCATTGTGGAGAGGTGAAATTGGATTTGATTGGATTGTAATTGGTGCAGTTTTACAAAGACAATCTTCTTATTTTGTTTTCTTAATTCTAATGTACAAGAAGACCTAAATTGTTTTTTCTAGGCTGTAAATATACAGCCTAATAAGAAAACCGATCTGGTAGTGGACGTCGCCTAAATACCTACGAGGACGATACTTACGGAAGTAGGTAATTTTGACTATTCAATGATAAACATTTTCAGTTACATTGGTTGCTTTATTATTATTATTATATAATATTATTTTCTTAAACAAATAAATCTAAGCTAATTTCTCTATATGAATGCCCCTTTTAGGACACAACAAAATTTTCCCCAATAAAATCTTTTTTTTTTTGTACATTAAAATAAACAAATTTTAAATAAAGAATACAAATGTAAAATCCCTAATTGTAAAATCACGTCAAATCGATGTAAGATGGAATTGGTTGACACTTACATTTTTTGTTAATGTGGAGAATGACCTCGTGTACATATCAGACCTCTATGTAAGAAATATTGTAAACAAGGCGAGAGCAAACATTAGACACAAACGACCTAAATATTGCAGGCATTATGTGCAGTTTCCTCTTACCGTTTTGTATTGTTATGCTGTGACGTGGCAAAACGGCCTTATTTTACATACAATTTGTATTGTACGTGAAAGCGGTTTTTTTTTTCGAACTGCCTACTGCTGTTGGCCGCAGATGGCCTTTACAGCTTCACCGGGCAAGTGGCGAGCGCAGATGGCTCTCAGCCTTACGTGAAAGCGGCGTGTTGTTTTTTAATATCCTTTTTTTTTTCTTTTGATAGAAAGCAACCAAGCGAATGAAACGATATAACGATGGTTGCTTAATCACCATCAAATCTTTATAGAGATAAATACTTCTCCTCAAATAATAAATCGTTTTGGAAGACATTTCTGGAAACCAAAAATTGTTTAAATGACATAAGAGAAAAATTGGACAGTTAAAAAAATGAGAAACAGCATTATCATTTTCAAAACCCACCATTTCTACCCTACCACACACGTTTAGTTAGATAAAAAAAATTGTTTTCAATGTATGGAAACGCTGGGAAACGCCAATTTTTTTTTTATGTTTCTTGACATTACCTTATACTTTATTAAAGAATAGGTTACTTACCAAGTTTTAAGCAGTGTAGATCTAATAGTTTGAGAAAAAGAGGTTTGTCATAGGACAGACAGACTGACATGACGAATAGAAAGAAAGAAAGAAGAAGAAAGAAAAAAGCTTTATTTGACAAGACGAAGACACTACATAACATTGTACATACACATTTTGAAGAAAACAAAAAAAAAGAAAAGACAAAATATGAAAGTGAGCAGAAAAGTTAACAATGATAAATATTTACAATGAGGTGAAGAGAAAAATAATAAAAAAAAGAAAGTTAATAATAAAAATAAAGAAAGTTAATATGTACAATATCATCAAGTTAATA
Source organism: Leucinodes orbonalis (assembly GCA_019425675.1). Lineage (NCBI taxonomy): Eukaryota > Metazoa > Arthropoda > Insecta > Lepidoptera > Crambidae > Leucinodes > Leucinodes orbonalis. The sequence continues at coordinate 85,815 of PQWD01001039.1, forward strand.
TAATAAAATAATATGCAGTATCCTTCTGTCAAAAAGGTCTCTGCTCAGCATTGGCTGCTTGCATTGTTGGGATTCAACAAAACGGCAGCGCTTATTTTTCTGGTAGGACCTTGGTGACGACGAGCCAAAACTGGAATCGGCTTATGCAATTAATAAACCATTTTCACAACATAATACATATATGTATATACATACATACAATAACTATAATTATGAATATTATAATACTTAAAAAATAAATAAAAAATCTAGGCAATAATATTGTATATAAGTAAATAATGGCATATATAACAGTACATATAAATATATTTTTTGTTGCATACCAGTACACAAAGCTAAACACAATTAAAAATTTATTAATAAATATATCGTACTTGGCTGTACAGCTGTGGTTGCTTTGACATAGTCTGTGAAAACCCCATCTCGAATCGATAAGGTTCCGGTTTTTGCTATATGGCTATGGAACCCTTAAAACGAGCACACCTAACCTGATACCAGAGAGCATAGAAGTTCACTGCCCGCCCTAAGTTTCATAAAAACAAGGAAAAAGGCAAAAGCGTCCATTAAAAGACCAACACATCATGTTGAGGATATATCACACATTAAAAGTGTATTAATAACACAAATGTAAGTTACCTCCAACAAGGTTTGTAATTTTGGAGAAGCAAAGAACATTAATGAAACAAACCCGATATTTATTTCTATACCATCAATGTAAACAAAGTAGCTAAAGCTTTACCAGGTGTGAATATGTCGCGTGTTATCATAAAAGTTTCTAGTCATTATTCGACCGTTGGCACTAAATTGTCCCCACTTTTGTGCGCGACGAGGACCGTCGAATAGGAGTGAATGAAAGCTCGAATGTATGTAAGGGCGGATCCAGGTTTTGCGCCAGGAGGGGGTCCCTCCTAGTAGTAGTACATAGTAGTAGTCAAGTTAAGAACTTGTAAGGTATTTTGTTATTGTACGTTATAATAGTACTTAAAAATAGCTCAGGGGGGTCATGGCCCCCATGACCCTCCCCCTGGATCCGCCGTTGAATGTATGTCGATGAATAAATCGTGTAGTTATATTCCTAACCTGTTAACTGTCAGTTTGCGTGATAAATTGGATTTAGACTACTAACGCAGTTATTTTTGACGTTGCTAATGATAGTGATAATGTTATACGTTTTCTGGGGATACTCATATGTTTGTTGTACGGTTTCGTCTCAAACAGAGCGAGACGGACATTTTCATTGACATCATTCGGAAACACCTATTTAGTGCAGTCTATTATAATTGTTATCTAATCGTTTTGTACTACCTTTCTAGTATTTGGAACTTTATTATTATATTGAAGCAAAATGTCTGGCATTCAAATAATATAGACATACTATCCATAAATTTGTTAAATATATTTTCTAAGATTAATTGGTTGATTTAGTTAAAACTAACCCGAACTAGATTTATTAAATTAATTTACCGTTGTTGTTTCCTTTCATCAGAGTCGGCACAATCAATTATCCGTACAGCCATTAAGTCTACTACTGGATTATTGATATCAGTCATCAAGTGGCTTTTAATCCAAACCTAGAATAAAAAAATATAATGTTAATTGGCTATTCATATAATGTTCTATATAATTTTATTTTGGTGCCTACTTCGCTTCAACCTATCGCAGTCCACTGCTGAACATAGGTTTTCTTTATTTGCTTCAGATGTCCTTAGCTGCCTCTTCTCTCATACAGTCTCCTTCAACGAACGTTCACAGATCCTCGGTTCCGATTCATTAATAGTCAAAACAAAGTAATAGTTTTTATCTTTTTAATATTTTTTGGTATAAAAAAACTATTGTTAAATGGTAAAAATAAGTTCATATAAACTCTTTATAAAGTATCAAAATAGATGAAGTAACGTTATCAAATTAGACAGACTTCATCAAACATAGCGATTTAATCAAAAAGTTAGCTTTCTTATTAAGATAAGGGTCTCTACTATTTCTGTTATGTTAAGCTGATGTAATCTTATAAATTGCCGAGGTAACCAAAAATATGAATGATCTCATTTTTTAGTCATCCATTGTTATAGCTTCGTTCGTGGTCACCTGGCTAACTCCACATGCAAAAAAGCGTTCGATATAGTCAACAGGCAAATTGACTAAACCAAACCAATTAGATATGTCCAATCTCCCTATTACCTTATCCTTATATACCTATATAGAGAAAGAAAGAAATAATTTTTATTTAGTACACAAGTTCAAAACATACAAAAAAATACATAAAAAACCAGGAAGCACTTAAGATTGACATAACAATCTTGAATTAAAACATCAATGAGATATTATGGGGAGATTGATGTTTGTGTGTTGTGTGTGTGTGTGTGTTGACTTCAGGGTACAGGCGGAGGATTGACTGCAGTGGTTATTTTGTAGTTGGATTATTGACCATAATAATAAATATCCACTGACATTCACACAGCGCCATCTAGCCCCAAGTTAAGCGTGAAGCCTGTAGTATGGGCACTAAACAACGGATAAACATACTTATATACATTTTTTTGTAAATACATACAAATGATACATAGCATACATTATAAACTCATTAATCGCGCTGGAATTCGAGACACAATAGAAAATCTATTGCGTATGTTGAATAAGCGTTAAATATATGGGTTAAATACTAGCTAACTCCCGCTTTGTTGAGCATAGTTCCGCCTTAAAAGTTATTGCGCCAATTTCTATAACATGATTTGCGTCATGTCCCACAGAAAGGATAAACATGTCTAATGGCTTAGCTACTTACTTACAAATTTTCAGCCAAATCGGTTCAGCTGTTTTCGAGTTATAAATAGTGTAACTAGCACAAGTGCCTTTTAAATTTATAGAAATCCTATATTTTTATATATAGAGTACTTTAAATGGTGCGAGTAGAAAAATATACGGTAGAAAATATTTTTAAGGGTACACTGTCTATGGAGAAGCTGTATTGAAATTCCAGTCGAGAAGCTCAAATGTTTGAAATAGGCTTGACTTGCCAACTTGGCAGCAAACAATGTTTCGGTGTCATGAGAATTTGTGTTAATTTAAATAACTACCGACATTTCGTTACGAACTATATCATCTTATGATCCTCAGCCTATAACGTCCTTCTGTAGGAAACAGGCCTTACCGCACATCATAGGATTGGGCAAAACTATGTAATATATTTTTATCATTTGTTTTGTTTTCTTTAAAATCTTCTCACAAGAATATTTTGAACTTAACAAATTAAGTTTTATTGTATCTTTTTGCTTCAAATTTATCTGTATGGATACTAATACAGGAATAACGATTATATGAGTATATATTAGGTTGAGTAATTGTTCTAGCTATAAAACAATTTCTAAGAAATTTAATCAAATCAGTTAGCTGTTCATTGACTTTCTATTTCGCTATAATCAGTGATACGGAACAATACTACCGACGGCAAGTATATTTAAAAACTGAAGATTTTTGTATAATAAACCGTCTGTTTGTATTGTCTGGGTGTTTCTATGTATAATGAATGAATGTATGTATTTACAAATATATATGTTTATAAATTGTTAAGTCACCATATTACAGGCTTAAATGCTTAGTTTCGGGCTTGATGGCGCTGTGTGAACGTTAAGGGATAGTATTTATTTTTATTTAACTATCCCTAATATGTTTTTTTACGGGTAGAATTTTCGGTGTTAACCGCTGATGGCCTTCATTTACAACTTTATTAGGCGATTTGTGGGTGCAGAGTTGCTCTCACCGTAAATAGGTAAATGTGCAACCAGCTTAAGGTCGTTCCAGTACGGATTTCGAACCTCGGCATATGACGTTGTAGTGAAGTACAACTAAAAAAGCTAGTTTGGAAAGATAGGCGCTCTTTTACGTGAAGGCATCAAGGCAACGCGAATAGAGCCTCGTCGTCGACTTGGGGTTGCGATTTGCGATGATGGCACTTGCTGGGGACAAACCTCAGTCTTGCGGTGTGGTGTGTTTTGATATTTGATTGAGAGTTCGTTGAAAATGTAGATCTTATAACGTAAAGTCAAGGATAAGGCCGACCCCAAAGGGTTTCCAGAAAATAGGGGTTAGGTACGTAATCCAAGGGAAAGCTTGTTTACTTAATATAATTGTGTATATATTCCAACAATCTCACTGAGCCCATAGGGAGCACGTTTGACTTGTACGCTTCAAAATGATGTACCTATCCATGGAATTACTCCAACAGACAACCTTATGAATTGTCGACGTTTAAGAAAGAAGGTATTCTGCAGCTAACCTTATTTTTTGTTAATAATAAAAAATACAAATATCCAAACACATTTACAAATCGTCATCTAAGCCCTATTCGAATATGGAGCTTGAGCTTTGGTTGCGAAGGTACGTCGGCATACTTAGGTATTACATTTTATTGTAATATTATTATATATAAAAACAAAACATAGAGAAAAATGAAAACTACACTCATAAATTATTTAACGACCATAACACCATGTGATTTGTTGAATATTTCAAGAAACCTAAGAAAATAATATATCCACTGACATTCACACAGCGCCAGCTAGCCCTTAACTAAGCATTTATGCTTATCAGGCTTATAAGCCTGTAATATAGCTACTAAACAACGGATGAACTTACTTACATATACACTTTAAAAACACCCATATTACAATTATATAATTAACATTCCTGCCTATTTCAGGAGAACAATAGATGCATGAAAATAAAACTGATTAGCGGCGTCATACCGAATCAGGTCGAAATACTTTTCCCCCCGGCCGAGTGTTTATCCTCTGCGACATTAATTACAATTACACTAATTACACGAGTGGCCCCTAACTAGGGGTGTACAAAATACAAATAACAACATACCATTATTCTAATAGGGGAATTTAATAGTATTTTACGAACAATTAATATTTTACGAGTATCCTTTGTTTCAGAGGATATAAAAAGTCATATTACCTTTTACAGATGATACACAGCTGCTTTTTTTAGGACTGTTGGCCGTTGTGGCCTTTTTGATAGTTAATTAGCTTTTTACCAGCAAAAAGGTGAATGCAGACGGATCTAAGCCTTAAAAAGGCAACTGGCCATCCTATAGTGACTTTAGAACCTCGGCTTAGTGTTACCGGTAGGGCTAATCTCGTGTTATGTGTGAAGACACATCACTGTACCAGTGATCTATGTGTATTATAAAATGCTAGTCTGCTGTTATCTAGGAGTCAGCCTGGAATTACTCAGAAATACTAAATATTTTTACAACTGAGATCTGAAGATGTCTCCCTAAAGAGCCGCGTAATTTATTGCGCAAACGTCTCCTAAAGAACATGGAAAATATGACAATATGACATACACGTGAATCGTACTTACAACTTTAACATACATTTGTGCGGGAGTCCCATATACGAGAAATCTAATATGGGAGGCTTTTGTCCAACACGTGACGTCATATGCCGGAATGAATGAATGAATAACTAATGCTGCTTCGGGCGGTCGGGTTATGCAAAGTCATGTATAGGCTATCTGCGAAAACAACCTATGACTTAAGGTGTACTAGACATTTTTTTTATAAAGAAATATCATGAGAAATACGCTCAGGCCCATCTTAGCCTACTTAAAGGATAAACTAGCGACTGACTTGTTATATTGAAAGAGATTTTTTTGACTTTTACGCATATCTTAAAAACATAAAAAAGCCCTCACTTGGATAGCAAACGGCTAAAAAGGGTATTGCCAATTGCAAATCTAAATAAATAACTGTTGCGTAAGTCATATTGTGACATTATAAGGCTGGTCTCAGCAGAAAAATTCTAGCAGAAAAAATGCGATGTGTCAGTTAAAAAAAAATTGGTGGTAAACAAGGCTGTTTTTATTAGAATACGAGTATGTTGAAAAAAGCTAAAAGATTCGCACGTTGCAGTTGAAAGTTGTGTATAAACGAAAACAGCCTTTCAGCCTTGGACCAAGACTTTTTCATCCCTAGCGAACCCGATGGTTCTTTTCTGCTAGAATTTTTCTGCCTCATTATAAAATTGTAAAATAAAGTTTATGTAAATATTCGACGATTTTGTTTTACCTGGTACCGTAATCTAACGTTATTCTCCCGCCTTTTAAACAGATTTTGGTCAGCGTTTCAAAATAACTTTTAAATGCAATTATTGAAATTTCTGGACAGGTACTGTGATCTTTACTGCAGTCCGCTATATGCATTTACCTACCTACTACCAAAATTAATAATTGCATTATTTACTTTAATTAATTCCTACCAACCCTACAGTTGATTTATTTTGTATATTGTAGTATTTTTGTTATATTGAGCCTTGTACCCTCCGATAAGGAAAAACCTCATGAAAGTAATTAATATTTTGTTCTATACCTAGTTATACTGATATACAGTTAAATACAATATTTGAGACAATTAATTAGGTTACAAATAAGTAACATTCCTCGGTCTATGTCTTATTTCATTATGTATACAATGTTTGTAAACATCTGAGTTATGTTATATGTATACCTGCATAATGTCATTATTCAGTATACATTGATAGGAATGTAAGCATTTTAAAAAGCAAGCTCATGGTATACCGTGGTTCACGCTGGTTTTAGCGTTTATAGAAACATTCATATCACACTGGTTCGTCTTAATCAGTACCACCAAAACTGCTGCTGTGTAAAGTTGAAGTTAATATTTCAAACTTTTAGGTATGTCACCTATGAGAGTTCTTAAATGAGTCTTATCCTTATCATAAAAAAACCCTTTTGTTAATATTTATATTTGAATATGAATTAATTTTTATTTTTTTTAATTTCGAAAAGTATGAAGTGTTTTCTGAACGTTTGTGTTAGTCACATGCAACAACGCCTGGTTCAATTTTTCAGGTGTTTTTCAAAAGTTTTGATTAAAGTTTATTAATATACCTACTTGGTATTTTAAATAATTAAATATCTCTCAGTAGACTACTTAATTATTTGACATTATTAGATAAATTAATATTATAAGTTTTATATTTCGGTTAATCACTGCAAACCGGTTAAATGCTAACGAACGTTGCACATTTTCGCGTAGTTAACGTTTGGAATTATTCGCTTGGTTTTTTATTTGTACGCATTTCTACGTTTATTTTGAGCACCGCAATCTGGCAATTGGTACGCGGTTTTCGTACTGTTGCCGTAACATTATTTTAGAGTTGCGAAGTTACTAATGTAATTACGCAAATTACGACTAGGCTCCGCGACACGTTTCTCTTGTGGAACGTTGAAGGTGTGATAAATTGGTGAAGTTTCAACGCGTAATTAAAACACCAGATGGTGATAGATCATGGGAGAGTAATTAAGTACTATGATGACATAGTGATTTATAATATAACAGAGTAAAATCATCTGTACTTATAACAGATATTTTTGTGATATATTTGTATAGGTCGAAAGTTGGCTCCATTTTAAATGGTTTAAGCTACGGTATTTTTTATGTTTTATTGATGCATTTGACAGCCACTTGATCTCATTAATCATAGGGACTGGCATGCAAACAAAGGATAGCGAGCTCTTATATGGCTATAGAAAAATGCTGTGTAAGAATTTACCTTAATGTTTTTATTTGAATATTCACGAGTACATTTAATAGGTACTAACGAACCTAACTATAAAATATGATAGTGTTCGTATAACATAACATGCGTTTGCCCTAATTTGGAGGACTCAAAGCCCACATTATTCATTTATTTACTCTAAAAGTCTAACACTTAGACAATTCAATTATTGAATTCTGTACCTAAATTAACTATAACGTTCACCTCTAAACATAACTTGTACAACCAAGGCCTTTCATACTAATACCCTAACATCGCAATAGGGTGGTTACGACCTACGCGCCCTCATAGTCCACTTTGTTACCGGTGTACGGCGTTAATGCCTCTCCAGAGAGCACGGTAGCGAACTAACAGCGTTGGAACAACTATGGTACTGGCACTTCGTAGACCTCGCTTATTCAGCATTGTGCCCTCGCTTTCGGTACAAGTTTTAGGGTAGTTCCCGCTCGTCACCCCTAGCTTTGTCCCTACGGTGGCAAATGGGATTTAAAAAAAAAATCCCACTTGTCACCCCTAATAAAACTTTATAACTTAATCAACTCTCCAATATCCATATTGTAATATTCTCAGGACAAGCCTTATGTGGTCGTCTTGGCAACACTACTTACTCTTAGGAATATTAAAATGATTTGGAAAAAAGTACTAGGGGACCATACATAACCAAGAGGTTCTGTTGTGAACAACTTATGAAAAAACAACAAAGCTAGGGGTGACTAGCGGGAACGACCCCAAGTTTTAAACACTATTGTTAGCATGTGCATTTGAGTAGGTAGGACAGTTGTTTATAAAGAAAATGTGAAGTAGGTAGTATTGATCCAATACTTTGAAGAGAGTGATTAGGTATTATCTTAGGGAGAGTTACTTATGTATAAGACTTATCTGTCTGTCATCAATTTTCTACCAAGCATATTATTATTTTCGAACTTGCGACTTGAGTATAGATTTATCGTTTCATTAACCAGTAATTTCACTGCTTGTGCCACTATAGCACACAGCGTACTTAAAGCCCAAAATAGGTTCCCCAAATAGTTAATTCAAACCAAACACCCTAAAATATTCATAACGGGTGGCTAGACTAAGCAATCTAACCACTTAATATTTAATGATGCGTGATGAAAATTAGTATTCAAAATAAGGTGTGAATTACCGTGTTGTCGGCACATTACTAATAATGTATTGAGATTTCTGTCATGTCTTTGATTGACCTTAAGCCACCACTCGGTCCAGTGCGTGTTGGCGTTAGGCCAGGTTCTCGTTCCGTGTTTGGCAGAATGCACCACTAGCTGATATGGTTACTTTGGTTCCTGTAGGGTGAGTAACTAAAGTAAACACAAATTTAAAATTCTAGCTTCTGAGGAAAGAGGCTACAGTGACAGTATTAATTGAGGCTGTATCATCCCGCGTGCCTGTGCAAAAGTACGCCGGGTTATTATTAGGTCAAACGCAGTCAAAGCTTATCTATCCAAAATTTTCTGCGGGCACGAAGTTTATTTAATGAGCCTATATATAACGAATTATACTAATATATATACATCAGTATATATTACTATATATCATACTTCACACGAATTTCACCAACAAGGTTATACGACAAACTAAGATCGGGCGTGTGATAACAACTTGGCCTGAAAACCTATTGAAAATCTGACCATGACCGCAGTTGTCAGTAAAAATCCTATTTCTGTTAATTGGAAAGACTACTTTCGTAATAATAGAGTGATTTTATAACACAAATTATTATTGATGTTTCCTCTTTCCTAGTTCTGGTATAGCGTGCCCAACAGGATTCATAATACTAAGTCTTACATTTTTGAAACATGTTGACTATGGTTTGGCATTAAATATAATTTGGTATAATTATGTGGAATCGCGACAGGTTCTGGTTTCGATCCTCTGGTGGTTTAATTTAGGTACCTTATTTATAAGTAAAGGTTAGAATAAGATTTTATTATTGAAATTATATGATATAGTGAAACTCACGCAACCTCTTAGCAATATTGCCATTAAATTAGTCGTCAAACAGCCAATTAAATTTGCTATGACCCCAATGACTTCAATTTCAATAAATATCCGTTATCTTTTAAAATATCTCACTAGCACTAGTAGGTGCCTGTAACAAAACATTTCAACCAGTCTAATAATCCCACTGCATCGCATATCGGTCGTATATATCGTATATACGGTCTTCCCGAACAGTTGCTAATGGTAAGCTAAACATAGGAAACAAGTTGTATAATCTCGAAATTCATGGGAAGATTTTATGACTGTTGAGAGCAAAGGGCAAAAACTTGAAGGCGTTGTATAATTTTCACGTCGTGTAATGATCGGGACTCTGTTTCGGTGGTTGCTTGTTCCTGAATAATATGGCTAATGAATAAAAAAATACATAAAGTAGCTTGTATTTTACGAATATAGATAAGATCCATGAGAGGTACCTATTTTGTATGAGATGCTAAATAACTGCAATAAGAGCGCATTACCGAAGGCATTTGGTAATCGATAGAACCATGGCGGAGTGCGATCCATTGTCACAGGAAATGCAATTTCCGCGTCGCCGCGTTCGAGGATGCCACGTTCGCAATGAATAATCCCGAAGTTGGACGAGTACATGGCGTTTGTATCAGATATTCTGATTGGAATACCAGGTAAATGGAACTGGTGTGATGTGCTCATTTGAGCAATAAAGTAGTTTCTAAGATTTTGGAAACCTTGTTTATTTAGTATATTATTCCTAAATAACAACGCGCATGCATTGCTTAACGTCCCAGAATTTGATAAATATATTTTGTTATATGAATTACTACTCAACTGCTTTATCAAAAACTTTAATCTGTATCTTCATAATGCTTTAAATGCAAATACATCTACTAAAACTTTCATTTGAGGGGTAAATGCCATACTCATCACCCTTGGCATACGGGTTGTAAATAAGACATTTATCTTTAGGTTAAGAAAAATATGTTTTTCTTTTCGGATGAACTTTTGAGTTAATTGGTTAAATCTAGCCATATAAATTGCAGCTAAATCTCATGCATAACATCCAATTTTTCTATTCAATTGTTTAATTACATTTGTATTCTTCCATACTTAATGCTAATAATTATCCTTTAATGTTTACCACCATGTAGGTCCAATATTAACGAACTGTCGAACAATAGTACAGGTTCGTTAACCAATGTAGAGTGTTGCGAACATTTGGGCGGTTATTAAGACGATTATTTGTGTAAGTTTGCTCATAGAGGCTGCCCGCGCACGGATGTCCAGGTCAACTTGTAACGACCTAACTTTGTTATCGGCGCACAATCACTTGTCCCATTGTTTACAGATTGCTTAATGCTTGGCCGGATGGCTATGGTAAAACATATTTGCGCTGTTCCGATAACTATTTTGGGCTGTTCCGATAAATATTTGATAAAATATCTCTTTAATTGCCTTTTGCAATTGTATTTATTGTTTGTGCTTGGTGTAGTAGCTGTCGTTTCGACCATTACACCAAATAGGTTGTCATTGTAACGTGGTGTTGCGCAATGATATTCTGTATACATAAAGGGTAGATACGCCATCCGAGCCTCAAAAACGAACCGCCGAAGAGAATGCATTTTGTACTCTTTTGTTTAGGTAAATGTACACTCATTCGAAAAATGTATATGTGTGCTGTCACTGCATTCGGAACACTTTTTTCGATTGTTTTGTGAGCATATCACGAATCTATACTTTTTTCATCATTGGTGTTGCGTGTGATGTTCGTCTAAGATTCCAGAATAAACGGTCAATAGTTGTCGAGTTTAGTTTAGGCCACTATGGGCACAATTACGTCGCCCACACGATTTATTGGCCACCATCGTGTGGGTGGGTTGTCGGTAATTATATTCGCAATGGCACTTGAGCGGCGTTTAATATAATCGCACGATATTAATTTCATATATGTACTATACATAACGTCTATGGAAAGTTTTGTATGTATTGATAATGTAATTATTGTGACTGGAATCCTGCTGGTTAAAGGTTGCTTGCTTCTATTGCAAGTTATAGTTATTATGCCCAATTAAAACTTAGTTATTACTTTACTAACAGTGAAAGCTCGTGACAGTACACTTTTTGACTTAAGACCTTCACACTAATAGTGAAGTGTTTTAATGCCATAATCTACAAGCTTCGTAGACGGGTTCAAGGAATATTTACCTTTGAAAGGTACGTTAAAATAAGAGCGCTGCTGTGAGAGGGACGTATTATAATCTAGCGTCACCACATGGCAAAATGCTTTGCAATTATATGAATTAATCTATTTATTTTCATTTATTTTCAGAAACAAAGCACGAACTGGAAGATCTCATGGCCGATGTTAAGAAAACTGCCAACAAAGTCAGAGGAAAATTAAAACGTATGTATTGCACCGCTTAACTACTTATTTTAAATTCCCACCTTTGTTTTAACAAATTTTACACTCGCTCGGAAGGAAATGCAAGATAATTCAACTGGACGTTTCAGTTGGAAATTTTCTTTGTGCAACAAGAGGGAATGAGACCGCTGTTTTCTCTTCATGAGTAAACTGTGTGAGATTTATATCATATTATATTGAATCTTACGAACATTTCATGTATACTACTTTTTTCACATAACTAGAATCAGTTCCCAACGAACATATTTCCTGAGCGATACCTTGGACTTGGCGTCTCGTGAAAAAGAGTAACGAAGAAATAGACCGGTCTCGTATATCGCATGGCCGATGACCGTTAAATTGAAGCAGACGAGATCTGGAGTATGAACTGTAGCTTAGGGCGCCCTTCGGCCCCATGAACCTACGACTCTCAAGGTGGCTGGATAACGCAGATTCTCTCTTCTGGGATGTCTGGTCTGGCTCAAATAGGGGAGATATTTTTATTTATTTATTTCATGGGTTTGCCTAACTACCCATGTAATAAAAATATATATTTTGACCTGTAGGTAGGTATTATATTTTAAACGGCGCAAATGAAATGCAACAGATACAATTGATTTATTCTTCAGCATGGATTTCTCTTTGTTAAAGGTTAATGGTAGTTGATCTCAATACATTGTATTGTAATCTAGCTAATATTATGTATATTTTTAAATTCCCGTTTTAAATATACTTATGTATGTTACTCTACAAAATCCGCAGACATAGAGCAGAACATCGAACAGGAGGAGCACTCTAACAAATCGTCGGCGGACCTGAGGATAAGAAAGACGCAGCACTCGACGCTATCGCGCAAGTTCGTCGAGGTGATGACCGAGTACAACCGCACCCAGACGGACTACCGGGACCGGTGCAAGAGCCGGATACAGCGCCAGCTGGAGATCACCGGCCGCGCCACCACCGACGACGAGCTTGAGGAGATGCTGGAGCAGGGCAACTCGGCCGTGCACACAAGGGGTCAGTGCGATATGAACACGTTGAAAATCAATGATATTCTGTATTATAAAGGTAGATATCCGTGCCTCAAAAACGAACGCCGAAGGAGTACATTTGTCCTCTTTTGTTTAGGTAAATGTGTTCGAAATTCGAAATATGTGTTTGTGTGCTATCACTGCATTCTGAACACTTTTTTGGATTGTTTTGTGAGCATATCACGAATCCATACTTTTTTCATCATTGTTGAAAATAATGAACATAATTTCAAATAAATATTCACTCTGACAATTAGAAAACAAAGAGTGGATGTTTCTCTTCGTAATTCACAGGCTAGGTGGTAAACTCGATACTGAGTCTTCTAGGTAGTGCCAGATATTGTCCGTAAAATAAGAGTGCTTTGCACTTTTGTGTTTCGGGATGTGGGCACTGTAGCTAGTGAAATTACCGGGTATAAGAGACTCGGGTGACGGGCGCAGTGCGGCATTGGTGGTGTAATAACTGTTAATTAGTTGTTGGTCTCCTTCAATGCCGCTCTGTCATGGTCAGGCATATCACTTACCATCAGACGAGCGTCCTGACCGTCCTATTCACTGAGTAACATAAAAAAAATAGTTAAAAAATATGACTGGTCATGCTTTCTTTTATAATTATTCTTTTATAGATTTATTTGGTGTATCGACATAATTATGCAAATTGCCGATTTCGATAACATTAAATCGTGGTTCCATCAAAATCAGACACGTCCCTAGTAGGCGTATATCACCTATACGCCTACTATTAAGGTAGAAGATATCTGATAATATTTGATCAGAAGGAAAGTTAAAAGATTAATATACAAGAGCATTGACCTGACTAAAATAGCTAATGCTTCTAAAGTACTTGGTAGCTATTTCGGAAATTCAAAGGTGCGGGTTTCTTGCTAACATTAGCCTTAATGGCAAATTTATATATAAGGTTAAACACATAATTATATCTGACAGCGAAAATAAGTTTCATAAATTATATTAACGGGATAATTTGAATGGCAGAAACTTGATGCTATTTATTAGCTTATTTGGTATAAGTAAAACTAATCTCGAATAACTGTTATACATCATATGAGTGATACACATGTACATATATGTGATAAGAATCCACTATTTCCTTAGTTTATTAATTTCAAATCCTTGCTGAATAAGCTCCGTGGTTCATCAGATATTGGGTTAGGCATCGGATATTGGAGGCTGCATCTGGAAAGACATTAAATTACTTTGATTACTTGACGATACATTTGGTATATAATAACATCAAGGATCTGGGCAGTTCAAAAATTTGTATGCATGAACATGTATGTTTAAGCTCTTCGCTTCCGGAAAATAAGTGTATCTAAACATATAATTTATTCCTTATAACGTAAACGTAGAACTTTATATGGAAATGTTTTGTTTTTAAATAAAAAATATATTCAGTTCTATTGTTTTATTAAGTTAGCGTTAAAATGTAGGGCTATGCATTTTACAGATAATAATGGAGACGCAGCAAGCGAAGCAGACCCTGGCGGACATTGAGGCGCGGCACGCGGACATCATCAAGCTGGAGACCTCAATCCGCGAGTTGCACGACATGTTCATGGATATGGCGATGCTTGTTGAGAGCCAGGTCGTGACTCATGCCTATTTTATATTTATTTACCATATATATCCTCACTATAACTTATCGTAGTCCACTGCTGGAAATAGGTCGCCATTGTGCGCCAGATATTCCAGCACCCCCCTTAATCATCCAGGCTCCACCAGCAACCTTTCGCAAGTCGTCGGTTTGGAGGGCGTCCTATGCTTGCAGAGACGCGCTCTCCACTCTAGAACTCGCCTGCTTCAACAACCATATGTTCTGCGACGTAGATGGCTCACTGCCACTTAAACTTTCTGATCCGGCAAGCTTAGTTCTTTCACTAATAACATGAATTCCGAATTTTTGCCTGTGAGAAACCCCGAGCAAATATAATTATATTAGTTGCTATTGTATAGTCAAAAAATCACATTATAAGTACTGCTACTTATAAAAAGTGCCTATGTTATTTTTATGAACTGAAAATCTACGCCATATCAGCCATTATTAGTCCACTGCTAGACTAGACCTTCAACCTTAACGAGAGACCCTGTCGTTATCTCATACTATAATCTGACACTAGTAGTCTATTGATATACCACACATTAGTGCTTATTAACGTTGTCAGGTTCTTGAACCAGTATTGTAATTTCGCAAGTTGAACTATCAGGCGAGGTTGACTCAGGCTTTGATTATACATGACTGAGACTCATTACAGACCCCCAACTTTTCGTTTGTAATTGTATGCCAAATTTCCTCGCTATAATGGCATATTTCCTCACCAACCAAGTTAGTAACAATACTAACTTGGTCGGTGAGGAAATTGCTCCTCTAGTGGTCTGAACTTAGATTTGAATCTGCAGTATAGATAAGTCAAAGACAATCATTTAGGCAAATAGACTTCTCCAGTCAAGATTATTATTTTCAAATTCAACATAAATCTAGTGTCATCCACTGACTTGAAACATAAAAATGACATCCCAGCGGGCTACCGAACTATTAGTAGTTTAGGTTACGTGTAAGTGTATAACTATCCTTAACTTTTACTATTGATATACGTATTAATTATACGAGTGTCATGTGCTAAAATAAACTTCGTACGCAGGGCGAAATGATCGACCGCATTGAATATCATGTAGAACACGCTGTGGACTATGTCCAAACTGCTACACAAGATACAAAGAAGGCCCTTAAATATCAGAGCAAAGCTCGACGGGTAAGTTTACTGTTACCAATGCAGAATCACGTTGCTAATATTATGTTTTTTGTTTTGTTTGTCCCGCTCCACTCGCTGTCCAATACGTCCGTATCCCGTTCCCGCCCACTTTTTGTTTACACGCCCACATACGTTGACGTCGACCCGGTGATTGTTCACCTCGCCCCGTTTGTTTGTTTCATACCGCATTTAACCCACGATCCGCTTTGACTGTTGTGCTCTAACTGTTGATGTTGCTTAACTACACTGACGGAGTGGGCTCGCCACTGCCGATACTATCTCAATATGTGTATCACTAATTAACTTCATTTGGTGTGTGCGTAATTTGCCTTTGCATATGATTATAATCTGTTATATCTATTACTAACGCTTCAAACATTGTATTGTGTAACATGTCTTCGATGGGTGTATGTATTATTATTTATAAAACTGTCTATTGTATTATATTTAAGGTGTAACACTTAAATGTCATTAATGTATTCACCATGTTCGTCGTTTTGGAGTGATTTTCTTTTTTTTCCGTTAATATTATTTAATATGATTTGATTAATGCTGTCCACTCACTATCTATTAACATTGTCGATCAGCTGTATGGTCGGTCGGTGTAACATTGGCCGTGGGTTGTGTATATCGGTATGAACCAATCGGCCGTCCCCCGTCCCGCGCCCCCTTAGGCCTGCAGGGCGAGCTGGTAGACCGCGTGGAGCACCACGTGACGCAAGCCGCCGATTATGTCGACACCGGCCACAACGAACTACATCTCGCGTACAAGTGGGCGAAAAAGGCCCGGAAGGTAAACCAGCCAAACAGCTTACGGGGTGACACTAACACTACTATGGCAACTGTTCACATTGATCTGGCGGCGCTAACAAGACCTCATACAACGGGATATAGAGAAACGGTGCTTCAATGCGTAACCCTTGACTTCGGGCTGTGTCACACGATCGGTTGATATGATCAGTCTCACTTGTTTAAGTTTACTCTTCTTCCTTTACATACTTTATTGATACACGCATGCTGGAATGTATGACGATGTTAGTGTTTATCTGCATCGTGAGAATACGCGAATTGTACCGTTGTACGTCTTTATTCGGACTAAACGAACATGATATGCTTTGTTCTAAATGCATGTTTATTATGAAACGCACCGCTTACGATATAGCGCATGCTCACTGCAGTTCAGGCGTTAATTGTTCTGTAAGTACATGAATAACATGATTCATACATAACTCACAGCTACCGGATTTATTACACTTTAATTTAAAAATCTTTTTAATCACACTTAACACATTTAACGAATTTAACCTATAAAGAGTATCAAAGATAACTCTTCAAAAAATATCTTTAACTTATTATAGTTTCTTCTTAATAATCTAATTATAAATGTGATTTTAATAAGTGGAAGTATTTTTTAAGATTAAAAATGACAGTAAGGATAAACATTAGTACCAGATGTAAATATTAGTAATTTGGTAGACCATTTTACTACGCAGGGTTTGGGAACCAAGCTTTGGCTTTCGATGTGGTGATGGAAATTGCATGTACGGTTATGGTGAATTGGGCAAGTGGTCGAATATACATTTTTTTATATAAATGTATAAAGCTTTATATATAAATCAAAATTGTTTACGTTATACCATTTATATAACGACGACGCGGTCGGCGAGCTACTACCAATAAAATAAAATATTTTTCTTATTATGATGAGCCCTGTTTTGCTTATACACTATATATTTTTGTGAATTTAAGTTAATAGGGTTAAGTATCTTATTTACAAAAACATTGCCTTAATAATATGAGAATGCTGGGGCCCCTATGACTTTAACAATCGTACAATCGTAACTAAGGGAGGCCCTATCACGGGGCCCTGGGCACTTCCCCAAAGTGCCTACTGGGAAAGAGGGGCCAGGGCTTAATATTTCGAGCTATCTCAGAATCGGTAAATAAAATACCAAAAATATTATGGTAATTTAAAAATTAACAATTTTATTCATGTGAGAAATTCACAGCTTAAAAAAACATCAATACATTAAGCTTAAAAACAGCCAATACCGATTTTATCCGACTGCAACTGATAAATAGTAAAATCATGTCAAGATAATGAAATTTCAGTATTATCATTGCAGCTTAGTGACCGATTCTGAACGAAAGCCTCCCCTAACAAATCACACGGAGCGAAAGCAGTTATCCTCTACCTAAACCAAAGCCTTGGTCTAAAAAGAGTAAGCCTACCCTTCTCTTCCCGTTCCGTGGAGCTTCCATGAAAACGATATTTTAGTGATATTTTGCGTAAAACAAAGCCCTTAGATGTAAACAATGCTCGCCGGCTGCGTCGTCACAATTAGTTGCGTTCCATTACAGCGATTTTATTTTGTTTTTGTTTTTTTCTTTATCATTCCAGAAAAAAATCTTCATCATAATATGCCTGAG
Organism: Leucinodes orbonalis; assembly: GCA_019425675.1. Taxonomy (NCBI): domain Eukaryota; kingdom Metazoa; phylum Arthropoda; class Insecta; order Lepidoptera; family Crambidae; genus Leucinodes; species Leucinodes orbonalis. The sequence goes on from PQWD01001039.1 coordinate 104,008, forward strand.
TGTTACGCTGATTATATTAATAATAGTGCTCGCGTCGGTGCTGTCGTAAGCGCCAGTGGCCGCGTCGAGCCCCGGACTGAATTCAGTTGATTGCTGACCACAATACAACATTGACATTCGTCTGTATACCCATTAATATAACACTATGGATGTTGCTTGCGTTCTCTAATACAGCGACCGTACAAATTGTATGCGAACATGCATGGCGTATTCAACACGTTGCGTTCATACAAGTCTGTGTTACGGAATGGAGCTGAAGCTAGAAAAATTGTCACAAGTCTATATTATAACAAATTGTAAACGGATCATGGATATTATAACCGCTTTTGTAACACAGTCTTATATTGTTCTGGTGTTAAATTATGTTTCAAAAATATATTTTATAAATGTTTAGAAACAATCTACAGTTACTGTAGTGTAAAGACAATATATTATGTAAAGTGCAATAATATGTTTGTGCTTTAGGTTAGGTCCTTTTTATCATGAATGTAGCTTTGTTGAAATTATTATGCTATTTTAATTATACAAGATTACTGTAAATACACATTTAGCAGAGACTTAGGTAGATATCAAATAAATAGGAGCACCTCACTTTTAAGTAGAAAGCTATGTTTACTTTCATATTTTAGTTGGCTGCATAGACGAATATTATTCACTTGTGGCTTCCTAACCATACATTATACAGTTTGCTTATAATTCTGAAGCATTTTAAACACATATGACAGTATGCATGAGCATTCATACAGTAATTTAAATATAAAAGTGAGAACTGTTTTTCATTATTTTTATTGAATTTTCTTTTATTTAATTTAATAGAATTTAAATGCTTATAGTTTGTTTAATATACTTAACCCATTGAACGCCGGGAATTCAGACACAATAGAAAATCTATTGTGTCTGGCACTTTTAGGCGTCATTGGCGGTCAAAGGTTAAATATTGCCGCTAGAAACGCATAACGCCAGGATTGTATTGTATATCATTGCAAGAGTTAACTGAATATGTAAGATCTGTTTTACTTTCTTTGTTAAATAGTATTTAATACAACGGCGACAACAGGTAAGGTTATATGTTTGTATGGTTAAAGGGTTGTCGTATATCACATAAATTTGTCTTAATAAGAACGCAACTGAGACATAGTATATAAAAATAAAGTGACACTAGTTGTACGAAACACGTGTCCAGTTTACAGAATCTACTAACGTGCCCTCAGATCTATGATAGGAATACATACACACTTCGAAGACTAAATCTGGTCTTGATGATACAAAAATCGCGTATCAAAATATTAATAAATGTGTCTGTAGAGGTTTTAGTTAACGTCTTTCATTTATTTAACTTATAGAACTAAAAAATTAATAAAAATAGGGTAGTGCTACTGCATACAAATACAATGTTTGGGAATATACAATAATTGGGTTTTTCATAGCTGTTGTACAAAGTATAAGCAAAGTAAAATATATATATTTGGGGCAATTCAAACTTACGTGCTTAGGTTCTTTTGACTCGCAGACATACTAGCTGCGGACGTAATAGCTGTGTTTAATAAGGTCATCAATTGAAATTACAATTAGCTCAAACCAAAAAGAAATGAAAGAAAAAGCAGTAGTACCTAACTTACAATACTATCAGGTGAGCGTTCTGACCGTCCTGTACTCTGTACACTTTGTAACAAAAAAAAAACAATGTAGCACAGGGTGTATATAAATTACAAATAAAAGAAATCAATTCCTATTAAATATTACTTAACTTATATGTTTAATGTTATTTACGACAGCCTTTTAGTGTTATATAATGTAAAATTAAGTCACAATAGTGAAAAAGTTATGCAGTATTCCTTTTGATTTTGGATTTAAACGTATTTTACTTCAGTTTGTGTTATTCTCGCTAAAATACAATTGCATTTAATTATTAGCATTTTAATTACTTAATATTTTGTTTTCATGTTTGTCAAATAAGAGGATACTATTTATAATTATTATCACATGTTTAATATTTCACTAACTGTGATGGAAATACTTATTTGTTATAATAGCCTACTATTAATATTGTCTAGCTCAATAATGTTCGCCTAGATTTAAAATTTATCATGTACTAGCTTATCGAGTTATCACACTTATTTATTTAATTAAAAGACTGTTGAGTTATATTATAATGCCATTTTCAATTGTTAATTACGTTGAAGCATTAATAGATTTTTTCCCCTAAATCTAACTTTAATTTTAAGTTTCCCTTCGCTGAAAGGGATGTTACAAAGTTGTTTATAAATATACCATTATAATTTTACTCAAGATGTAAATATGTTTATAATTTCGAGGATTACATTTATTTATTTTATTTGAATAGAACATTTTATTTTAACAACCTGAAATGTTGCGTATCTAACAAGGCAAATGACGCACACACCGTTTAGACGTTTATCGTATTGGAGACTGTAATGATGAGTGGATTTTGTATGGTGAGAGTACGAAGGGCGTCGACTGGCGTCGCGCCCGGGACATGTGTAAAGCGTACTGTTGCATGCGGCCCGCAGAAGAAGATCATGATCCTAGTGTGCCTGCTCATACTGAGTCTGGTGGTCGTGGGCTACGTGTCGAGTATGTTCATGTGAGCAGCGCCGCCGCAGGTAACTGAAGCCGCCGCGGGCGTCCGGGACTTCGCACCTTTGAGAACATAACGCCACGAAGGCTGCACTATACATTGTTGATGGTATTTCGAAATGTTTGCCGGTTAACCGTTGCAATTTTTTGGTACTTGTTTATGATTAGATATGGATTTGAAGGAATTTTTGGTACTTACAACACGACGTAAATTTCTTCTTCGTCTTAAAGTAAAGTTTGGTTTCTTTGATAACGTTGACATATCTCGAAGAAATAAGATATTTTTCCTTATTTTTACAATAAGGAAGAGCTTTGGAAAGTTTGTCAAATTGTATTGATATACACTTCAAACAGAATTAATCTTAACATAAAAAAATCTAAATAATTTTGTTTATTGGAAAATAACTAAATACTTGTAATAACCTGGTGGTATGGAGGTAGTATTTAAGCTTCATTTTCTTTCTTCCTAGATATGCAAAGATGCTTTACGTGTTATGCTATTATTATACCTAATAGATTGTTACTAAACATCTGAGATGAACAAAATTAACAGGTCCCTACTTAATGACCCCCATGTCACAGTAAAGTTTCAAAAGCCATTTTGGTGGCTCCAAATTAACTGCTTTAGCGAATACTGTGACACAGTACTAAAATAATTGCAACGGTTCAAAAAATAGTAAAAGTAGAGAATTCGTGTACGAAGGAGAATCTAATAACGGTCATGGCATTGTTCTCAAACGGTACTGAGGTTATCGGTCGCCCGCCAACCCCAACTAGATACTAATATGTGTTGTATTTGTCCATTGTGCAGAAGAAGATAATGATTATGGTGTGCCTACTCGTGCTGGGCCTGATTGCGACCGGCTACGTGTATAACACGTTCTTCTAATTGACCGGGGGCAGGTTTGACTTGACGTCTATCATTCAGGGCTTCATAGACGGCATTACTAGAATCAAAGTCGATTGCGTAGATGCAAACTTTTATTCGTATATCAATTGACTATCAATATTCATGTATGTACCATGAAAATATAGACTCATATAATCGTTAACTTACATTTTGTCGCCTACAATCACGATTGGAACAAAAGATAATAATTAGCCCAGAAATGGATGATTGGTATAGAAATTTGCATGGGACAGTAAAGCTTTTGTTACGGGGGGCATAGACCAGTGCATCGCTAATTGAAAGTAACAATATATATACCTGCCTTATTGAAGTGGAAGTAGAAGTCTTATAAAATGCGAATATCACTACATATTCAACTCTATGAATCTTTACATTTAGACCACATTAGACACACTTTTTCTTCTTATACATATTTATAAGACTATCTTTTATTCCTATGCATGGACTGTAGTTTTTATTTGAGGATTAATTCTAAATATTTAGTTTATTGAATTATATTATGCCACCCATTTTATATTAGTTTTATCGGTAAACATAAATATTGTATACCTTTTAAGTTTCAAAAGTAATATGAAAGGTATAGTTTATAGCATACTTTTCGTATGAAAGTAGTTTGATCAAAGGATTGTCCAATTATGCGATTGAATTCATTAGATACTTGTTTGCGTAAAAATCAATATTAAATTAACAAACTGACAATAATACTAATTAAATGAAAAATTGGATGATTCGATGCTCACCTTTCCCCACATTTTTAATCTTCTTGCACAACTTGATTTTTTAAATTTTCAATATATATACAAACACTGTACTTTATATTACATAATTAACTGTACTTTATTATTACATACATTACAACGTAGGTATGTTGTTAACAATGGCACCTACCTGCTAATATACTCAGAAAGCATAATAGATATCTATCTGATACTTTTCAATATTTCCCATTTATTATATTAACTTAATAATAACATGACATGTGTAAAAACTTTATTGTTAAGTAGGTAAAAGTAACCACAAAAATAAGTTAACGCATCCTTAAAATGAAAGCGACTTAACTGAACATATTTTTTTTGGGAAAGGCTTATGAAAATTTTAATGCCATGAAAAGATATATCTGCAATATTCCCTGTTTTTGATGATTCGGATTTTATCCTGGTTTCCAAAAAAACTGTTTTGGGTCAGCATAATCGTAAATCACAAATTTTAAGTCTGGTCATTTTCATTATAAGGATGTATAGATAGAAAGTTTGTTTTGTTGTTTTATAGTCAACAAGTAATTCGACTTACAGGAAAACAAGAAAAAGCAAACGTCGCATACACACTGGTGGCCACATTCTGCCCGACACCGGCCGACGCGTGCGCGGCCTCCACCATTATCACGGCAATGTTCTGCTGATATACACTTGTTCAATTTCATAAAAAAGCATTCGCTTGTATTGTTCATTTAATCAAATTATAACTAAGACGCAATAATCCATGAATGTATTTAGTAAGTACAATATGTAGACATTAATAACAATACTTAGACCGTTCTCGTGAATTTATTCTTATAATTGATCGACAAATCGTTTACTCGTTATTGGATAAATCCGCCAACGGAATTAGTAATCGTATATTAGTGTTAACATAGCTAAGCAGCAAGCTTCAGATCAACCATCACGTAAAACGTATTTATGCAACAATTATACTGATTATTAATTTATTATGTAATATTATAACAATAAATGCGTAACATTTATTATGTAGTCTCTTCCACAACTGACAAATTAAATATCGATCGGGTATTAGAGTTAAATTTTCAAAGGCAAGACGAAAATATGATTCGTTACGATATCATGGTTCGGTAACGATAATGTTGCAAGTGAGATTTAGAATTCTACCTCGCCGTAACGTTTGCATTAAAATAAACTTGCGCCAAAATAGGTGTGATGTTCAGCCGAATGTTTGATTGGAAGAGTGGTGTAGCCGTAAGGTTGCACAAATATGCGGGAGCGCAGAGCGGGCCGTAAGCGAAAACTGAGCACGAGTGTCGTGCGGGCGACGCTTGAGTTTCAGCCTCACGACGCTTAAGTGACGCTCGCATGACGCTTGAGAGACGCTCGCACGACGCTTGAGTGGCGTGTTAGTGATGCCCGCACAACGCTTTAGTAGCGTGTTGGTGACACCTGCACGATATGCGAGCGACGTGTGGGTGTCGCCCGTACGACAGGCGGGCAACTGCGGCCACGCCTCCGCAGTACACACCATATCGCGCCGGCGTGCCGACGCCGTAGCAATAATGTTCGATTACAATTGTAAAATTGTTTTAACTTTCGAATGTGTGATAGTAGATGCAGTTGTTGTTAGTTAACTTTATAATATAATGAATTGTTATTGTGAGTGTAACTTTTAATAAACAGTAAGAGTACTTTTAAAACTTTTCAAAATAGTAAATACGATCATACAAATTTGGGGCTTTTCGATCAGGTTTATAGTTAAAGAAATAAAAATTTGAAACATTTAATTTCTTACCTCTTAAGACGCACTTCGTTGTACAGTAAGATACAAAAGTAGCCGTTTTAGCTAGGATAAATTTTTTAATAAATTTGAAGGTACCAGTCTTCAGCAATATAATAATAGTTATCGAACAGTATTTTACGTTTGTAATATTAAATAACATTTTCGTAGAGGAAATCACTCGAAATTTAAGCACCAACATTATATTAGCGTTTTCCTATAAGAAACTAAATATTACGTAAAATTAAAGTATAATGGTTGCGGTTCAAAGAGAAGCCATGAAGGAGGCATCCGAGTATTGAGGAAGCGCGGAGGGCGCGGCGCGAGCGCAAACGGCACTAAGCGCGCCCACTCCTCGCTCGAGCCGCCCCTCCTTATGTACGCGTGCGTATCTAACAATATGAAGCAATGTTAATTTTAACATTTATAGTATAATTAGATTTTTATCCTTAAATGTAGGATTTCATCTAGTTGCCTTCGTAACGGTAGAGAAATTAGGTGATACCTCTTCTCTCGGTAGCTTCATTATAAAGTGAGGTCAGTCGCAATTCAACACTCGCCAGTCAATTGTGTCGCTTGTCTTCCGAGCAGGCGCTAGTCTCTACGGCCGCCGCGGCCCGTCATCGTCATCGCGCTGACACTAGCTAGTTACATCTAACCTCATCGTTATTATAGGATAAGTGTAATGTTTGGCCGACGAGGGCCTCGTACCTGACACCAACGTCGGCGGCGAGCCGCCGGCGCCCAAGCCGCCTGCTCTCACGTTTCCCATTCCCATATCCCACTGAGATATGACTTTAGTTATCTATCTTTGGGATACATGGGATTAATTAGCTATCTTTCTATTCTATTTTACAAGGTCGTTTTTACAAAGGTACTAGGTACAAATGAGACGACTAATTAGTATTTTAGAGTAATTTATTTGTTATAAAAGAGTTACAAGTGCAAACACCACGTCAAAGGTGCAATAAAATAGGTACGTAAATTAAATATTATTAATTAAAATGTGCTGTTGTCGAAATTTATTTTAGATAATATTTAAGAAATTTAGGTAAACAGTATAATAAAAAAGTATAGACTTACTACAAAATAATACCAAGTGGGAATGTAACGTTACTACCTACTATGATTTGAGCACGTCCCAGATGTGACGGAAGACTTATCTTTCAAACATTATCCTACCAGTAGTATTACATATTTGGACGGTGACCTTAAGTTATGTTCATCAGTTCCGAAAATTATACGAGCATACCTACTCAACAAGGATCCCGTGGGTGGGAGACGTGAGCGCGAGCGCACATCGCACAAGAGCGCATAATTCAAGCAGCATACAAAAGCTGTCCGCGCGCGTATTTGTAAAATAATTTGTTAGAGTAGGCATAACAAACTTCTAGTCAGCTTTCAATGATCTCTTATTCTGATAATCGTAATAATGCAGTTATATTATGCTGTTACTAGTGTAAATATAAGTGAGGTCTCGTGTTCAAGTGCCGGCCGCGGCGCCTGCGCACGCGGCGCGAGCCACGTGCATTTCAAAACAAATCTCAATGTTATCGTGAAACATATAGATATTTTCATAATCAATAGTATTGCATATTGTTAATTGGCTAATTTTGTATAAGTACACAATTAGTATAGTTTATACTTATGTGTCAATTCTTATAGTGTTTTATTACATTACCAGATGATAGCTAGTAAGTGTTAAACGTATTCCGAAAGTAACTACAATGCTGTTAATTAAGCTTATTCGATTTTTGTTCATTATCGAATAAATGATGTTATTAACCATGTATCTTTCAGATTTAATCCTAATTAAACAATTATGGGTCACGTATCTCATAGAATTAAAATCGAATTCAATTCCGTAGATCCCGTATAATGTTTAATAGATATAACTAAATTGAACCCCGTTTTGTCTGGTTATGCTTGGTGAATTTAAGAAACAACGAAAATTCAAATGTATTTTAAGGTTTTGGAACATTTCATACCTGTCTTATCCTACTTTCATCTAAATGAGATTGTAACTTGTAATCTTGTGGCTATATTCTATTATAATATTAATAATATATACGTTATTTTTAAATATGCAAAGCATCTTATATAGCATTCTGCTTGTGTTTAATCCAAGTCATCTTTCACTCACCAATTGCCGTTAGGGTAGTTAAATACTCCAACTGTTTTGGCGACTCTTGACTCGTCCTTAAAATTTATCCGAGCAATTTTAATTTCGAAGTCCAAAATCTATGTTTATATTTCTGAAACCAGGAATTAACCTTTTCATCTGGTTCTTGTTAAACTAATTCAAAAGTAAGTATGTATGGGCATTTATATTATGAAACAGCACATACATGGTGATCGGTAACTGGCAAACGGGATGTTGGCTGGGTTCAAAAATCTGAAATGCTAATATTGATTTAAATCAATCAATGCTTTCTGTTTAAATTACAAGAAGGGTAATTAAACTGCGACAGTTAAAATCTAATACCATGACGTCATAGTGTCGCAATTAGAAAATGTATGGAAATAACTTTACAAAGAAAGTCAATTCATATATCAGTCAACATCTCTTAATATCAAAATATCTGCATCAACCTAATGGGTGAAAGGCATGACTGTTATTTTATTATGTGTAAAAAATACTTAAATACGCGTTTTTGTGACCATGGATGACGCTACCTTATAATATATCACGGAATCATTTAAACCACGCAGTATGCCTAACGCAATAATATGTAATATCACACATACCAACTTGCTGTAAATTGCGGTCGAGTACACTCGGCCTCTGAATCTGTTTCATCAAATATGTAACCTTAAAACAAAATAAGGTACACCTCTGGAGACGATTTTGGGTCGAGTGTGCTGACTATTGTTTATCGGTAGAGTCGCTAGACTTCGATTGTAGTTGAATGTTCGTAATTAACAAATATGCTCGAATTGTGCTTCGTTCTTTCAGACTATTTGATGTTGTTTGACGTTGAATGATGTGAAACATTATTAGAGTTTATTATTTTAACTCGTGTTACTTTATGAAATTTGTTTAGTTAAGACGGAGATGTTGAAATACATAGTTTAGTATGGTTCTACGAAAGTTTCTTGTAACTATATAAATATTTCAGAATTTATATAAAAAAATGTATCCCTCTTTATGATAAATTGTCTTATAATCTTCTTATAAAGGAACACTGGCAAAGTAAACTATCATGACTAAAGTATTGTATTACAAATAAATTGTGAGATTCTGGATACACACATGTTAAATTCAAGTTAGATTGGTTTTATAGTAATATTCTGTACGTAGGTTATCAATCTGAAATTCTCTCATAATTATAAAATAAACTGTGTTTTCTGCTGTAAATGTGTTTTAATTTTTAGTGTGTAACGGATTCCCACTTTTGAAATTGTTCCTACCTTTTGAAGATTCGATAAACTAAATCACAAAATATCAGTCTGTGGTGTTTACTACCTTTACCCAAGCGCGAGTGTTGGCAAATTAAATAAAACTATTAAATAGTCACTTTTTAAGTTATATCAAGAAGTACGCGTAATATTATATATAATATACTCATTAGAGTCCCACAGCTTTACTGAAACGTATGAGGAAGGTAGTGAATTTATCTATAATGAATCTCCCATCGCTCATTTCATCAATAATTTAAATAAAAATAGTGTTCCAATGACTAGACAGGAAGGTACCCAACGAAAGTAGTCTGTTTCCCAACGAAATGAAACCTGAGTAACTATGGAACGAATCAACAAAAAAATACTTCTTGGCTGGAAAGCGAAGTGTCATGACGTCGGTTTTGATTTATTTACTAAAATTTGTGTTTGATCGAATGTTAATGTACTATAATGGTGGATTATTAACAATAAGTGTTCGAGTGTTGGCAAATGGAACAAAACAGTACCACGGTCACTGAGTTGACTCAAAAAGTCATTGTAAGATTTCAGTGAAGGCCCTCATCTTTTCTGAAACTTATGTGGAAGAGAGAGAATTCATCTATCAGGCATCATGATCTTTATGTTCATCGCTCATTCATTATTTATCAAACAAAGAATACTAATTTCGGGGCAGCAGCGTAGTTTACGTCCTTAGCCTGTTCCAAAAGAAGGGGCAAAAAACTTAATAATTAAAAAATCTGTGGTAAGCAGTGTTGCCACCTTAGCCCTTTTGTAGCTAGATCTAGCACTTTTTAGTATAGGTGAACTTCTTTTTTAACGATTTAGCCCAAAAAGAGCAATTGAGCTCTTTCTTTTTCACTGTCTTGAAAATTTTAGCAAATATGAAGTTTTCGACATGCTGATAAGTACTTTTTTGCTATTTCATCGGTCATAATGACCTTTTATTTAGACGAGCTAACAAAAAAACAGCTTCACGACATGATTATTTTAGCATTTTAGTACAGAAAATCTTTTGACGTTCAATCTACCCCTTTTTGACGTCTTAAAAAGCTCTTTTTCTAAAACTCAGGTGGCAACACTGGTGGTAATTTGTCATTATTGACATTTGACAGCACACATCACAGCTTTTTTCAGCATTGTCTTATTTGTTGTTTCACTTTTCCGTAAAACAATAATAATCATTTAAATCACATTAGCTTTATAATGAATGCTCCGCCGACATTCGAATCTTTTCTTTTATATGATGGCGAAAAGAAGTGAGTAATTTCTAGTTATCTCACGAAACATTGTTCGTGTGGGTGATTTTGCTTGTTATCGTAAACAATTATTTTCAGGGTTCAAAAAGAAGATGACACCAAAGTGACAAATGCAGCTATATTTACGGTTAACAAAGAAGATCACACTCTTGGAAACATGATTAGACAGTTAGTATACAACGCATTTTCTGACTGACATTCGTAATAAAAGTGCATACTCATATTTTGTGTTTTACAGCCAATTATTAAAAGACCCAAAGGTACTGTTTGCGGGTTACAAGTTGCCGCATCCTTTGGAACATAAATTTGTGCTACGTATTCAGACAACTTCAGATTACACTCCACAAGAGGCATTCATGAATGCCATCACAGATCTAGCATCCGAGCTATCCCTGTTTGAAGAAAGATTTAAGGTATGTTTATTGCAACCTAAATATTTCTGGAAAAGTATCCAACAAGTGTCCCCTGCGGTAATAATACTTTGAAAACCCATTATGGATAATTGAAATTGATGTTTTGTAGATTGTTCCCCAATGTTAACATGTATCATTGGAAGAATTAACCCTTTGACCGCTAGGAATCCAGCCACAATATAAAATCTATTGTTTCTGATGTCTTTAGATGTCATTGGTGTTCAAAGGATTGTTTTTCATTTGTTTCTAAGTACAATACAATTATTGTAAATAGTTAGAGAACTATTTACAATAATTGTAAAAGAAAAGTCTTTTCATGGACTTATTATTTGTATTAATGATCAATTCTGTTGTTCCAGGAAGCTATAAAAGAAAAGAAGGAAGGATTGGACTAAACTAACAACTAATCATGATAAGAATATAATATACTAGTTAAGGGTTTATATTTGAAATTAAAATTAATTGCATTTTTTACTTGTTTTCTTATTTAATCAATTTATATATATTATTAGTTATCTATCTTCAACTCTTAACCTCCATTATATGCCGTAGCACTAACATCAGTGTAACCTGCCTACTTTAAAGCAAGTGTGAACAGGCTATTTTTAGATATACATGGTCGTGTTCAGCCGCATGACGATGCATATCCTGACCTGACTGAGCAAGTGAGATTGACGCCAAATGCCTAATCAAGTCTATAAAAAACCTCTAAATATTGTTGTTCTGTCAGGACAATGAATTTTAACATGAACACAGACTTACAAGATCCATTGAACCATAATCATTTCATATGAACCATTGAATTATACTATTTGACTTTGTACCAACTCAGCTAGGTTCTGTGACTTGGAGTAATTAGAGGTTTCAGTTTTGTTATACATTTTAGATTAGCCTCTATGAAGATTATGCATTTCGAGCGATAACTTTCAAAGTTTACAGGGTAACTAGCAATATTCAACATCTGATAAGAAGTGGTCTACACACAGACATGTTCATATATAATTAAAATAAGGAACAAGAAAAATAAAACAGAAAATTTGTTCAATTAAATTTATTACTTATAAAAAGATTATATTTTGGTGTTCATAATTTACCGTTTAAAATATAAATTTGCAGTACAGATAGTGTACATGAGGTTAAAACATGATTGTGATGGAAGTTGATCAGTTTGTGCCATTAAACCATTTTTTCTTTCTCAATGTGCATTATAACCAGATAATGCAAATGAAAAATAAATTACCAATCACCTGATGACAATAAAATATAACATGTAGATATTTAATTATTATAAAAAAGATCAATTCTTTCTTATTTACAAAACATTTATCTAAAACTCAACGATCAAATACAACTGTTGCAATTGCAATGGTAAATATCAATAAATAGTACTTACTAAAACAAGAAACAACAATAACGGTAACATTATAACTAAAGTTAAATCAATAAATTAGGTGTTAAAATGTTTCCTCTTCATCACAGTTTTCAGTCGCGTGGCCGAACACTGAAACCAAAATTAAGCACATTTCAGAAATACAAATACATTTAACACAGTTTCCGATATGATCTCTTGAGTGGAATATCCAATTATTTAAAGTGCCTACTTTTACGTTTGTGTGATTACTTAGAAGGTTCACTATCAGCGATCGTACGTAGCACAGGTGGAAACTCACAACACAATACGAGAATCTCTTGTCTACGCGCGCGCTGGCGCGTAGACAAGAGATTCTCGCTGTATGCTTATGGCTGTATTCGATCCAGCACCCTCCACGTCGCAACACAACAGTTCATACCAATAAGAGAGAAACCGAATCACATTTTGTTAGCGATGTCTGGGAGCCGCTTGTAATCTTGGGGCCCTGGGCTGCAGCACGAGTAGGCCTTAGGTAGATCCGGCCGTGCCGCCTATGGAATGTTACCTTCGCATATATCGCAGTAGGGCCTGGGGGGCCGGGGCGCGCGTCGTGGCGAGGGCGCAGGCTCGGCGGCGGCCTGTCGGGGGCACTCGTCCGTGTCGTGCGCGTCGAACACGTCGCAGATATCGCAGAACAGACGGGGAGCCACTGCGCGGGGTTTCCGCCCATTGCTAGGTATAACAAACATAGAAACTCTTCATCGCATTGACTAAAATACGAAATTCCACTTTTAAACACCAATTTCTACTGCCAGTATGCAGCTCTGGGTTAGGTAATAAATTATTTTATATTATTATATTATAAATTACCAATCACCATATATCATCACATAATTATATTATATTTTTATTTATATTTTATTTTAGTTATTTTCATAGTGTCATGTCGTATGGTCTACTGTTGTGGGGCTCAGCTGCCGACATTAATATAATATTTGTACTACAAAAAAGAGCTATTCGTTTTATCTACAACCTAAGACCCCGTGACTCTCTTAAGGAACTTTTTAAAGAAATAAATATAATGACTATAGCATCACAATATATTTATGAAAATTTAATTTACGTCCGTAAATACTATCATACCTTTAAAAAAAATTGTGACTCACACAATTTTAATACTAGTAATAGAAACAAACTTGCTGTTCCAGACTTGAGACTACATAAAGTAGGTAAATCTTTTATAGGAAGATGTTTAAAGTTTTTCAATAAGGTACCGCAAAATATTGTCGAGTTACCTTTACACATGTTTAAAGCTAGATAAAAAACACCTTTAAAAAAGGGTACTACACTATTGACGAATATTTATGTGATAAAAATCCGTGGTCTTAAACTGCTCAGCTATTTCAGTGTTTATGATATATTGTTACATTAAGGAAAATGAAACTGTTTTTAAAAAAGGCTACACTGTTGAGTTTTCTTGAGTGCTTCTTTCTCAACAGGCCAAACCACTGAAGCGCTTTTTTTTTCAAAGCATCAAAACTCATATTTTTAGTTTAGTATTTTAATCGTTATTTATTATATTTTTTGACGTGCATAAGTGCTTTTTGTAAGCCTAATTTGAAATAAATGTTTTAGACTTTGACTTTGAATTCATTCATTTGACGACCCATTAGGTGTAATGGTTGAGACGTCTGCTCTTAAATACACCGAGGGTTGCGGGTACGATTGCCGGGCAGTATGAACATGTCTGTGTGTATTGGTCTGGGTGTTACAGGCTATACCAATGAGCCATTATCTTGCCGATCTTGTAAATCGATAATGTAGTTTCTTATTTATAGGTAGACAAACGGACAGTCAGTTTACTTGAAAATAAGCTGACCGCTAATGACTATTACACTCGTCACTTCGGAGGTACAAATACGCTTCCAAAGGGCTTTAACAAGCAAGAAGGCAAAGGAAATATCGGATAGTACCTACTAGGAAGGCTTTTGGCCTAAGGTAATCTTATTACTTGGAAAAACGCAATGCAGAGATGTGTCACACAATTTCGGATTCTAAAGCCCGTATTCTAAAATAAAAAAAGACTCAAACATTGATTTTCCATTAAAATGCCGCTATATATCGTATATAGTATATAGCCTTTCTAACTCAATTTAAGTAAAGACACAGATAACATAAATACTATAAATATCAACGTTGAGTATCGTTCTTAAATACTTATAGCCCCAACAATGTATAACCATCAATGGTACAAATGACACGAGGCGGGTTTATGCGTGATTACATAAATATATTTACAAAACAGGTGACTCGCTAATCCCGTTGCCCCCTTCGAGGGCCTGCACGCGCGCCATGAGCTGCTCATTCTTCCGCTGCATGTCCACGATCACGGAATTCAAGAAGCTCACTTGCCCGTCTATTTCTTCCTTGTCTTCACTTCTAAGGGTAGATGCAACAGAAAAATTTATATTAAGTACGACAATTGTAACGTAATTTAAATAAATATCCACAACATTCAAACAGCGCTATCTAGTCCCAAACTAAGTATTTGGCTTGTAATATGGGTACTAAACAACAGATAAACATACTTGTATACGGTTTTTTATAAACACATATAATACATAGAAAATACCCAGACCAAACAAAACTGATTGTACTGCCCGTTTATAATCACTGAACCCTTGGTGTTATAGCCGCGTCTTAACCATTACACCAAATGGGTCGACGAATCAACTTGTGTGGCTCTTCTCAGTGAACTTTATACATAAAGTTATGAGTTTAGTTTACTGTTTATCACCATATAATAATAACGTTTTTAGTAAAAAAAGTATATTATCAGCTTCATTTCAATTATTAGATTTTTCCTTATTATTAGATTAACGGTCTTCCGTAGCACGGATGGAAAATCACAACACACATTATCTACGCGCGTGTTACGTTCGAGCAGTTAAGACGATGTAGACTTCTAGCCGTAGGACTGACTCTGGATAATTAAGTAATCCAATTATTATCGACCTAAGGACTAATCATACATAAGCATGAATTATTTCCCAAAACTCACTTTTGTGTAGGGTTGTCGCCTTGGCCTAAAACGCCCATAGCATTATTATCATTGTTGTCTCTGATATCTTTGCCTTTTGCAGATAATTCCTTCTGGAGCAAAGCTTTTTCTCTCTCTGAGATTTCCAGCTTGGCTTTATTATTCTAAAAAAAATTAAATACTTATTACAGATTGTTCAATTAGTAGTTTTATAAAGAAGTTGCAATTAAATTAAGTACCTTTATTTCTTCTTGTAATCTGGTTAACTGATCATCCTTTTCTTTCAAATCTTTAACTCTGCATTCAATTTCAGTTTTCAGTCCATTGATAATAGTCTCACTGTTCGCTAATGATTCTGATGTGGACTTCCTTGTTGCTTGTAGTTCTAAAGTCAATTGCTCCAACTTCGATTCTTTCTGTACATCCGACGTCTGCTGTACTACTGCCAATTCTAGTTTCTGTGATAATTCAGTAATTTGTTTTTCTGCCTCACTAAGCTTGTGCTGTAATTCAGATTGTTTTGTAAAGTCATTTTTAATTTTTTCTTTGAATTCCTCAATTGATTTTTCCGATTCATGCAATCTCGATTTAAGGTCATGCTTAGCCCGTTTACTTTCTTTTTTGTATTCATCAAGTTGTAATTGAAGTTGCTTATTTAAATCCTCGTAATTAGATTTTTGACCATCATTGATGCTGGTCAATTGCTTAATATCTTTTTCAGATTTAGCTAACAACTGTTCTAATTCAATAACTTTATCTTTAGCTTTTTGTAATTCTTCCAATTGCTTTTCTCTGTCTGCAAGTTGACTTTGCAATGATTTTGTTACATTATTTAGAGATTCAATTTCATTTTTATGTTTATCACATAACTGAGCATTCTCTGTTTGTAGCTGCTTAACTAGTAGATGTGTTTCGTTTGCTCCTGATTGGAGTAAATCATTTACTTTAATGAGCTGCAATTCCTTCTCCTCTAATATTTCGGTTTTACTTGTGAGTTCCTTCTTTAATTCAATCATTTCTTCTTCTAATATTTTAAGTTTAGTAGTATCAGTCTCATTTTTCTCGTTCTGTGATTGTAACAAAACGTTTTTTTCATCTAATAATTTCTTCAACTCGTTATTTAATTCAACATTTTCTAATAACTTCTTGGTAGAGCAATTATATTCTTCCTTTAATTTGTTGAGTTCTTCAGTACTTTCTTTGCACTTTGTTTCCAACCCAGACTTATCTTGCATCGCAACTGAAAGTTCTTTCCTAAGACTCTCCAACTGAGCTATCTGTTCCTGTAATAGAGATTCTTCAGCCGAAGAATTTGCTACCAAGGATTCATATTTTTGTTTTAACGAAGCTGCTTCCATAACCATGTTATTAAATTTTTCTTCTAGCTGTTTTTTACTTTCTGTAACTTTGTTGAGGTCTTCATTTATCTGTTGTATCTGACGATCTTTTTCAATAACAATTTCTTGATTTGATTTAAAATCAACATCAAGCATTTCAAGTTTTAAAGTAAGTTCTTTAACAGTGTTTTGCTTTTCCTCTAGTAGTCCCTGCAGTTGTAATTCTGCTTCTTTTTGTTTATTTGATTCATCGCTAGCAGTAGCTAGTAAAGTTTGAAGCTGGGATATTTCATTTTCATTATGACTCTTTTGATTTTTTAACTGTGTTGTCATATCCTCCACCATTTTTTGCAAAGAGTCTTCATTTCTTCTTGCTTCCTCTAATTTATTGTTCAAATCATTTTGAGCTTCGGTTAGTTGGTCTACTTTCTCCATTAACTTAACCTCTGATGTAGCTCCATCTGCTTTTAAAATGTTGATTTCTTCTTTATACCTGTCTATATCTACTTCTAGCTTTTTACGCATAGTTTCAAATTCATTGGAAATTTCTTGTTCTTTTTGCTTAAGGCTCTCTATTTCATGTTTCAGATTTGTGTTTTCATCAAGCAATCTATTATTATTATTTTCTATGTCTTTACTGTGCATAATTGTTTCAGTCAACTGGGTTTCTATTTCTTTCATTCTATTTTCACATTGTTGAACTTTTTCAACATTTTCGTTGACTGATTGTACCAATTGACTACGTTCTGATGAGAATTCTTCCTGTTCTTTTAACATTTTTTGTTTTAATTCATGCTCCATCCTTCCATGATTATTTAAAGCTTCTCTATGTTTATCTTTGAAATCTTGAAGTTCCTTTTCCGCTTCTTTTAGGTGTTGGGATAACTTGTTAAATTGATCGTTAGAATCAGTTGCTTGTCCTGTAAGATTCATGTATTCGGTCTCTATTTTATCTTTCGCTTTTTGAAGTTCAGTACATCTCTCTGCGGTGCTATTGAGTTGCCTTTTAAGTTCGCCGATTTCTAATTCCATATGAGACATTTTGGATTTAAGGTCATTATTGGTTTGAGTCAGATCTGCAACCATTTGTTTTAATTTCTCGTTTTCTTCTTTTAATGCTTTGAGTTCATCCACGTTAACTGCGAATTGTGAAGTAAGGCTATCAAGTTCTACTTTGCTTTGGTCCAAAGCTTGTTTATGTATTTTGATCTCATTCATTAGTTCTTCTATTTTGGAGTTTCTATCATCTATTTCCTTTTTATGCTCTTCTGCAATTTTACTATGTTTTATGTTGAAATTAGCCGTTGTTTGTCCGAAATCATCTTTTAACTTTATTATTTCTTTATCTCTTTCATGAATGGTTTGTTTATATTCGTTTACAAGCTTTTCAACAGAACTATTGGAATCACTTGCTTCTGAGAGTAATCGTTCACATTCTTTAGTTTTCAATGAAAGATTTTTCTGCAAATCCATCATTTCCTCTTTGATCTTATCATTTTGTTGTGAAGATTCGTTGAGCAAAGTTTCATATTCATTAACTTTACCTGTGTACTCTTCTTTGATATGAGTTATTTCTTCTTGCAGTGATTTTAAATTATTTTCTTGTTTTCTTTTCGAATCTTCCAATTGTTCTATATCTAATACTTTGGCACTGAGCTCCATTTTAAGTTTCGTTATTTCTTTATTAAGATTTACTTCATGTTCTTTACTTGCGCCCATAACTGAAATTATTAAATATGTCCTATGAAATAGTACTACCAAGAATAGGATTAACTGAAAGGTACTGTACTGATGGTTGAGTTTTCTTACCTTTGTTTAGTTCCAAAGTCTTATCATCGACAGCTGCTTGGAGTTGCGTTAACTTAGTATTAAGATCTATAATAGTTTGGCTATTTTCTTTGTCTAATCTTTCAACATTTTGCTTTTCGTTTTCAAGTTTTGACTCTGCTAGTTGCAGTTTAGCAGTGAGAACAGAAAGTTGTGTTTCAAATTCAGTTTGCGCGATAGACATTTTGGTTTTGGCCTCATTAAGCGCTTTCTCGGAGTCAGATTTTACTTTGGTCAGCTCCTCAGACATACTTTTACCCAGCGAGTCTTTCTCATGTTCCTTCTCTTTAAGAAGAGCATACGCTTCGTCCAAAAGTTTTTGCAATTCGGAAGACAAAGCTGCAACAGGACATATGTTAATATGAAATGATGTATGCCATCGCGAAGCGTTATATTTTTAAATTTTAAGAATATTAAGTGTCATGGAATTTAACATCTCTTCTTAAAAATAGGGTTAAAAAAGGATTTTCCGTTATATGGTTGTTACATCAAATATCCCAAGCCAACAATACAGCAATAACTTACTATGCGCGGCTGTTAGCTCCTCTTTATGTTGTTCAAGTAAGGCCGCTGCCTCAGCGCTACGCTGTTCCTCCAGCGCCTGTAACGCTGCACCGGTAGCTTCAGCGCGAGCAGCCTGCAGCGCCGCTTCCGCTTCCAAGTCACGTATACGTAGTAAATGAGCTGCTTTTTCTTGCTGAAAAATACATCGACACATTAATTTAGAACTGAGACAACACTCGGGTACGTAAAACTTAGAGATTTTTTACTGAGAAACGGACCATACTTCTTTAATATGTCGTTGGATATTTTCAAAAATAAGTAAATTAAATGTCATTAAAAATAAATAACAGTCAGAATAAGTAATTATGAAACACATTTATATTTACCTCCATTGCTTCTTTATATCGCTAAAAATAGAAAAAAAAAACAATATTAGAATGTATATTTCTCAAATAGTGAACAACAATCACAATTTCCATTTTATTACTTACATAGTAATCTTCTTTATTAATATTCTCCTCTTCATTTCTGAACATGAGATCTTCAACTTTCTGCTTTTCATCTTCTAGCTGCTTATTTAATCTACTTAACTCTGCTTTGAGCTTGTCATTCTGCGCATTTGCCTGAAAACCAATAGGTATTGTGTTTGTAAAAGTATTTTTCTGCACACAAAACAGGAACTACTTAATAATTAATGGATATGGACTTAATACCGTCAAAAATGCAAAAAAGTTATGATCAGAGCGTCTGATTTTTGAAACACATATTTCTTTTGTTTTATTTTGGTAAATTTGGATCCTAAATCTACCAATACCTTCACTTTTTGTTTGTATCGGTCTGGGTCTTTCTCTGTATATTATAGTATTGACAAAAAAATATATCATCATCTCAGCTCGTCCCCATAAAAAAGGGTGTATAGGCCTTAGTCGTCCATGCAGCCCAGTGCGGATAGGCACATGACTTGCTCAACCTTTGAATCGCGATGTTTTCTTTCACCGTAAGAGCGTCGGATAAATATACATTTAATTTGGAAAATTCGAAAAATTTGTAAAAGCGGGATTTGAAGCGGCACACTCCATATCGGAAGGAAACAGTACACTTTAATGCCACCGACGCTGTACACACCAAACATAAAGGGTGTATAGGCCTTAGTCGTCCACGCGGGCCCAGTGCTATTGGCCGACTTCACGCACAACCTTTGAATCTCTTTGCAGGCATGCGCAGGTTTCCTCATGATGTTTTCCTTTACCGTAAGAGCGTCGGATAACGTACATTTAAAACGTTCGAAAAAACATTGGTACGTGGGGATTGTCCTGCGCCCACCCGGTAGGAAGGCAACAGTCTACGCCATTGAGCCACCGACGCTCTCTACGAAAATACAAAGTTATGAATATTGCACCTCAGTGGCTTCCTTCTTAAGCTGCGCGAGTGCACTCTCCGCGCGATCAGCTTGCAGCGACACCTTGGCAACCTCGGCACGCTCCAGCTCGCGCTCCCGCATCAGACGCTCCAGGTGCTGTTGCTTTTCACGCAGTAACTCCTTCACCAAGCCACATTTATTATAACATAAAAGCTGACAATAAGAAGCTAGGCGATTATGGGACAATAGCAAACTTATTGAGCAACTTACGATGCTACGAGAGGTCTCTTAAGATATCTTTTATTCCATAATGTCCCATTACTATTGGTATGGTACAATTGAAACCCTTTTTTTATAAAAATATAAGAGATTAAAGATCTCTTCTCTTAAAGATTAAGAATAAAGAATAAAAAAAATCATAATATGGATATTTATTTTTAAATGTCACGAATCAATTTATTTTTGTTATATTTAACTGACTGGTTAACAAATTTCCTTATAATCATGTTCCAAAGCATACCGAACACTAAAATAAGCTCGGCACTAAAGGTACCTAAAAATACGGTATGTTTCACTGATATTTATAAACTATTAAACATTCATTAATAAACTTAAAAAACTAAATAAACTAAGTTCATCTACCAGAAATTAAGTACAGCAAAGTGGATGATCTTGAGGTGTACACACCTTCTTCTTTCTTCAAATTTCACGTGAACTTTTATGCTGTAAAATATTTTAGATAGCTAAAGTTTAGTAAAAACATACAGAGCTTTTGTTTTAGTTACCATAAATATATAGGCGAGCAAACGATTATTTTTTATGACTCGATACATCATCATATTATTACACTCTTAATATTCTCAATAAAAGTAGTTCCTATATCATATTCATATTTTCACTTAATAAAATAATTTACATGATTTTTAAAATTATTTAAAATAATGCAAAAAATGAATTTATTTCTCAATTATAGTCGCTTACATAGATTTTTTAATAGGGTTTTTATACATAGCAATTGGTACCTACATAGCTCTCTACAGAATTATTAAAAAAAATCACTAAATAGTCTCTTTAGCAGGCGTTTAAATCATAGCTGTCGTTTACACTGCATCCATAAAACGTTTTTCTCGAAACGTTTCTCTTACTTTAGGGAATAAATGAAAATAGCAAGATACCGGGGCCGGGGTTAATCGGCGACCTCGTAATTTCACGTCCGACGTCACCAAATATTGGATAGTTTGCCTATCGGTGTCCCAATATGCTAAACTAATGTTCAAACGTCCAGGAGTGAAACCTACCCATAAATCTTCAAAAAATACTTAAAAGGGATTTTGACAAAAAAATCAACTGAGCTCCTTTTTTGAATATGTCAAAATGACTTATTCCATACATTTTTATGGCTTAATAAGACTGACTCACGATGGCAGATTAATAAATTGACGCACTTTACCTTTTTTCATTAAAAAAATATATATAATTATAGTGGTTTTCCTAACGTGTACTTTATTTTGCACTAACTTATTATTTTTTCATTTTCAATGTCTTAACTTTGGTTCAGTTTGTTGAGAAAAATTCACAAATTGACATTCCCTAGGTATTCGGTCTCCACACAGGATTTGAATCCACTACTGCATTACGCAGCGTTCTTGATCAACGCTCAGCCCGCGGCGGCAGTTTTATTTAAGAGTAAAATATTTATTTATTATCATTACACTTATTCTATCATCCAAAGGTTGCCTGGAAGAAACTGCTAGCTAAGCAATAAGGCCTCCTATATTGTATTTGTTTTTTTGTTATCTGTGTGTTGTGTTGTATGATTTGTTACGTGCAATAAAGTATTATTGATCTTTTTTTTTCCATAAATAACACCTAAGTAACTTTATTCGTACAATAGACAGATTTTCTTTTGCATTAGTTACGGCGGGTGAAACATCTGATAAAACCGACACCGTTAGGTTACAAAGCGATTTTATTTTCACAGAGTGCTGCGGGTCGGTAATTAAAATTACGACCTTCTGTGAAGAACAAACCCCTAGTGGAGTTAATAAAAGTTATTTTCACGGTCAATGCTATCGATTGGCTGACTACTACGTAGTTATATTGCGTCTATACGTTAATTTCAAGGTTATGAATGTTGTGTAGTAAAACCCATGTCTGCTGTAGATTTTGTAACAGATTTTACAAAGTAAAACATGAAGTTTTGCGTTTTAATTTTATAATCTGTTGAGTAATGGTGCCGGCATATAATGTTTAAAGCATAGCGAATTAAATAAGTACACAAATATTCACCAACTTTCACACAGCGCCATCCAGTCTCAATTTAACCGTTGAGCATGTACTATGGATACTAAACAACTGATAAACAGAGTAATAGAACCTATATTATCTACAATCTTCTATTTGTTAATACTTACATGGAAACACACAGACCAATTCAAACAGACTGGTTCATGCCCGGGGATAGAACCCGAAAAGTTGCTTCATGGCACAATTCTCTACCATTACACCAAATAATTTGTAACTATTTATCTTAAAAAAAATAGGATTGAAAGTGTTTTTCACGTAACTTTAGTATGTCTACATTTTAAAGATACTTTGATTCAATTTTGGCAGTGAGACAAGAGCGTCAAAATGGTTATGGATACCAGCCTGCCTTCTAAATAAATTCTACAGTGCTCCCAAAGCCATCTCGCACTTGACCAGCGAAATAAGCAGCTCCAATTACTTTTGAGAAAAGTTTTTAATTGATAAACAAACCTAGCCGTTGTCAGACAACTTACAAAATCCAGCCTATTAAGTCACGACCACAATGGCGACCGAGATGGTATAAACGTGCCTTCACAAACACGGAATAGTTGAAAAAAAAAGTCATATTTAACTAAACATCCTCCTGATGAAACCTCTAGATCATGCCATGATTAAATTTAAACCACATCAATCGTGTGTTTAAATATTTGCGATGTTAGCTTTTAAAAAACTTATTTGGTACGACTAAAACTCGACCTATTTCCAGCAATGAATGTAAGAGTGGAAGGACTTAACTGCTAATATAGTAATTAAAAATGTCATGTACCTACCTAACTATCTAATATCGAATATGCAAAATTCTTTATGATTCTCTACCTTCAATGCTGTGATTTTAGATGCTTTCTTTACTATAGAGTGAAACGGTACGTAATGAGCAAAAATAAACAAAAACAATTCATAAGCTTACAAACTGTAATAAACTGTAGGTACTTTCTACCGCAGTACTGAGGCGATAAACTGACATTATTATTTTTTATGAGTTCGTGATACATTTTCGCGTTTTACGGTTGGATCGTGAGTGTTCTTTGCAATTCTTACACTGAAAATCAGAGCTTCGATGTGATACTGACATGCACTAAGTGGGAACTTTATTTGTATTCATCCTAAAGTTCTGGTTTAGTTTTAAGTTAATTTAAGATATTTTTTTTATAAACTGATATTTACCTATTGCAATCCTTCAAAATAACATTAAAGGCCTATCCATGACGTTTATCTTTGTAAATAAAAATTCTCAACTTGTTATCTAAAATATTGTCAAGAACTACACACTTAGCTGGCTTTTAGATAAATTTCCTATAAAAGAATACTTGCTCGCCGCACCCAGGAATATAAACTCTGGTAACTTTGTACCTTATAATGACGTAGAAAAACTAGCATCATTATTTTTATGATGATCGCCGATATACCGAATCACGTTATTATGTCTTCTGCGACTTTAAAGTCATCGAAATACTAAGGTTGAATTTATATGTAAACATCATAAAATATTTGAAATAATTCACGAATATCCTTGACAATTTCCTAATCATATAAAAAAAAAGTCTATGAAAAAATCCGATACCTTTTCTAAGTTTGAGTAAACGAGTACAGAATACTTTTGTTTTGTGAATATATCTTTATAAAACTCTACTGTTTAGCTGCGCTATACCTTCGTATCAAAGTTATAAAGCCTAAAATTCATTAAAACTTTTCTTGGCATCTAATACACGTTTCCTCTTCGGGAGCTATTGATTTTTAATGTGCGTTCCTAGGGAGAGGGGACGGTACACGAGGCTGGAGGGAAGTCTGGCCTAATTGTCTTTATACTCTATATATAACAACCAATACTTTTTTATTTAAATGTATGTTTGCAAAATAAGAAAATTAAATTAAACTACCTTATTATTATTAAGCACATACAGTTTAATCATATTAAACAATCTGTGCTAACTCTGAGGTAATGTGAACCATATGAACCTATCCTTTGTGTTGACACCGAATTTACTCTACAATACAATGTCACCCAAAACCATGCTTGAATTGCCATAACCACCTCCTACTATTTATAAAATACTTGTATAATCATAATCTTACCTAATAGGCAAGAGACGCGATTTAATTAAATCAAATTGAATTCTTTATATCGTAGGGCTATACTGAATGATTTCATCATGAATTAGGTATTTTTATTGCGAATCACGATATGGAAAAACAAATTTTATCATCATAATCTACTATCTTATTGTATATTTTGAATAAATGAAGTAATATGCCTGGAATGTAACTTGGGAGCTGTACTATCTAGAATATATATATAATTTAATATGTACATTAAGCGAGCGCGGGCACAGGTTAAAATATTCACACGTCATTCAAACATTTCGGCCGTGAACTATGTCCCATTAACCCTCGGCGAGAGTCGTGGAGCATACGGAATGCGGACTAGTCTCAAAGCATATTTACAGCAGTGTTAGTGCAATAAAACAACCACAATGTTAATAAACCTTTATTGTACTGCATTTAAGGGTCACTAAGGGTGTATACACGTGAGATTTTTCCCAATTCCCTTAAAAAATATATTATCAATTGCAATCAAAATCATCAGTCCTCATTCCACATTAAATGCAAGGAAAAATCGAGGTGTGTAGGATAAGTATGAGAAAATAATAGAAGACCAATAATTCACCTTTTATTAAAATCGAGAAATTATTTTTATTAATTTAATATACAGTCATACAACATCTTAACATTAGAAACTATTTTAAACCTATGTTATTCTACAAGTAACTAGTACATTAAGTTATAATATATTAAATGTAACTTATTAATACATCAAAAACTATATAAAAGCAAGGGAATGATTGTATCTGAGTTACAACTTACATAATGAATATCATTGATCACTTACAGGCACTGGTTGAATAAATTAATAAAAAAAATAGTTACAATTATTTTAATAATATAATACAATTCATTGCACCGATGTAATTAAACACGTAGATACATATGTAATAAACATCATTTTTGGACACAAATAATATAAATCAAACAATATCACAGTTGTTCATCTGATAAAACTAAGAATGTATTAAAGAATAAGTATTAAACGGTTCGATATGACAATTTGCGCTTTACGGGTAGGGTATGTTGGAACATGATTATAAACATACAAATATTGTGTACTATAGTGCGTCATAATTGCTGAAAATGAACCTTAAATAAATAAGACCATACCGCGAACAAAGAATGTTGCTTTTTAAAATCTACTTTTCATTTCGAATGTACAACATACTTGTCATAGGCTTTAGTGACAAAAACATTACCTGTTGAATAAATTACATTAAATTCCTAAATAGGTTTCTGTTAGATTTTTAGTTTGTGAGTTACAAATTCAGTGTAAAAATAAAACAATAAAAAAGACTCTTTCAATTCGTTGCTTGTTTCCATTAGTTGAAAACTTTACGAATCTTTAAGGTTACAAGTGTAAGTTTTCGAATGTTATATTTATTATCAATTTGTATGACAACAATGAAACGCTGTGAAGCATTTGAGAGTTGTTCTACAAATTGACCTAAATATAATAGCGTTCTAAGCATGGGAAAACTCACACTACACCTTGTTTACAAGCTGCTTAGATAATCAAACATAGCCAGCCGCAATGCCATAGTCGGCTGCCGATCGGCGTACCATTGTGCTGAACTTCAAAAACATTTGAACACTCGCTAAGAAGACATGTGATATTACATTTAACGGTTTTAGAAAGGAAATTTTTGGAATATTCATTTAAACTGCAATGTAAACTTATAGATTTAATAAATACATTAAATAATTAATTATACATTTAAAAAGTGCAGAGTAGTACTACAATCTTACAGTAATTTACCTGTAAAACATTTTTATTTTCTTTGAAATGAAACATAAATATGTTCAGACTTAAAGTGTATAATGCCCATATTAATGACTAATATATGAAGTTATTGCTCTTGCGATTTCAAAAAAGACTTCTGTATCAAATGAAAGAGAATATCAAAACTCTGTTTATTCCTACGGCTTACATAACAGACCCCCACCTGTAAATCCTTATATACATTTTATTCCTTTATAACTAAACCAGAGCAAATATCACTTGTCATATTGACAGAGCGAGTGTTCAAACATATAGTTTGACGTCCGACACAAAAGCCCGCACGGCAGCCGGCCTACCGCGCGGCAACTTCATACCGTACCTGCAGCGTGTTCTTCGCTGACACCGGGGTGGACGACGCGCGGGGACCGCCCACTCGCTGACGTGCCGTGCCGTTAGTGACAGTGCGAATGCGCATAAAACATGGGGGGCAAACAACACGCGTTAACGCACTCAAACGCTACTGTGATGTACTTGATGTTAGGCCGTTTTGTATGGTGGTGGAGTTTATCAAAGGCTCAATGTTGTAAAATGCGAACGCCATTTAAAATGCTTACTCCATACATCGTTTTTGACATAAAATAATGTCGGGTCAATTACAAATTATGGTGCAAAGAAAATAATTTTGTTTTGTTAAAAATACATTTTAAAGCTATTGAACTGTGTCGTCAAATTATTTTACCAATATAAAACTACCTTTAATGACTCAGGCTTTTAAGACTATTTCTTAAGCCAAATATTTGTCTGAATATTAGGATTCAATTGAAGTACACTTCTTCGAGTCATGAAATTATTGATGACACATTGTGTGAAATGTCAAGATATCCTGACCTCACCACTATACAAAACTTTAGCCTGCACTTAACTACAAGTACATCAAGTAGCGAAATCTTTGCATTTCTCCAAAACTTTTCATTGGAAAATTGCAAATATCCTGTACTCGATACTTCAGGAAAACACCAATTGTTAACAATACTTTTACTCATTTTAGGACAGAACCTTTTCATAAATATCGAGTATAGGATTGGCAAACAAAAATCAACCAAAAGCTCTATGCAACACTAGTATTAAAAAAATAAAATGTATACCTACTATGACAGAATAAATGTATTGAAAACTACATGTAATGAAAGCTGTATAGTGTAGGTAGATATAATTATTATAATATATAATTATTATTACTGATGTATATATTATTATTATTTATGTATATATAATTATTATTTCGTAGCAATAATGTATAGTGGACGTAACTGTTATGAGAACCTGCATACATTTTAAATATGGCTCGTATTATATATATACATATATATTTTGGAATATTTCATATGTTGAGTTAAATATGTTCTATACATTTATTAAATCCGTTTTTGGTTAACTTTCAGCACCATGCCATAAACCAAATACAAATGTTAGAAAACGGGCATAGGATTTGTTAGTAACACATAATATACATAATAATTTTACAGTCTAACCACTAACTCCTAATAGGAAAATGACCTAAAAATAATATCACAGTCAGAAATCATAATTGTCAAACATCATTAGATATGACTACTGCAGTCTTTTAGAACTGAACCTAAACGATATAGGAAGCATTTTATACTAAATAAAATATATGAAATTCGTATAAACTAAAAAGCTGACAATGAAATGTGTGTGAATGAACAATATTATGTAAATTGCAAATAAATAAAATATTAAAATTAAAAACACAAGGGCCAAACCAAGGGGGTGCCAGCTACAGACCAAATAACTTATGTCATGCAAACGAAAAGCTCTACATGAATATCATAACTCCAGCGTGTCACGCTTCAGGGACCACAAAAAAACATTTTTCAATTTGTATTTTATGAATAAGCATGATATAATTATTAAACATATACGTATGTTATGTAACGGCTAGTTCAGACGATAATATTTTTAAACACAATTTAACTGAGTGAAGTTGACTTTCGAAGTTCATAACTTTCAGCAACTAACCGCATATTGCAAATGTTACCAAACGGTATTATTTTGCAATCTTTGTGTGTATTCACTCTCATCTTTTAAATGAGTTTGCACCATACACGACTGTTAAAATCCGTCGGTACCGTTACAACTACTCTATTGCGACTTTAATTTTGCGGTTACATGCACGTCTGAACCGGCCCTAATGCTAAAAGTGCATTCTGCGCTGCGTTTGCAAATTCAAATATACACAACATACGGATACGTGAACTGAAACGGTGACACACAGGAGAAATGGTAGCTCTTCCCGAAGCCTGTAAAGTGTGTGCGCGGTGGCGGCATGTCGACGTAAACGTCCGTAGCTGCGGCGACCCCGTGGCTGGCCCTCGTCACGGCGGCCGGCCGGCCCCCCCACCGTACCACCTCCCCCCCACCGCGACCCGACGACACCGAGCTACTATCGCTGCGCCGAGACCGCTCGCTCCCAATACTGAGCGTGCTCTCCGAACACCGCCAGGACTTCGGCAACGTCTCGCTGGCCCAACGGCGCGGGCTCACCTCTGTACTTTTGACGTTGCGAAAAACAACGTCGTAGTAGACGCGCGGCTTTGGGAGTGCGATGATGGCGCAGCGATCGTGCTCGACGTGCTTCACTATTAGGGTTTTGTCGAGCAGATTGCACTGGCGGGGTGGCGGCGAGGGGGCGTGGTGGTAGGCGGGCTCGGCCGAGCGCGCGCGGGGCTAGCCTACCTGAGCGCCGAGCGACGTCACCCCCAATCTCACCCCCGTGGCGCGGGACGAGGCTATGGAAGTGCCCAGCGAGGTGAGCGACTCGCGCGAGTTGGATCGGCGTAAGGGGGTCGCGCGACCGTTGCTGTGGATCGCGCATGCGCCCGGCTTGCGGTTGGACGGCGACCGGGACACTTTGGAGATAGGCGCGAACAGACCGAAGCGGGGGGCGCATTCGAAGTACCTGCGAAAGTACCTCTGTTATTGATTTCCCAATTCATCATACTGAACAGCTGAAATTTCCATTTCTGTAATTATTAACCCTTTGAACGCCAATGACGCCTTATAGCGCCAGACAAAAAAGATTTTCAACTATCCTAAGTTCATCAATCACGGAATCACGGTGGTTCAACTAAGCGGCTCTGGCGTTAACACGCACTGGACCAGCAAGGCATAGAGAGGTTTCTTATACGATGTTAAAAGTTTTTTTTTCTTCTGCAGAATCTGCTGATTGAATTACTAATCATCGCCTAAGGCTATAAGAAAACAGCGTCGGTGGAGGGTAGAAACTACAGGCTAAATGGGATCGCTTTCTTAGCCGTCCGTAACTGCATCGCAAGATATATATAAATATGGAAGAAAGTTAAACGTAACTTGCCTTATGATTTGAATAATATCATACCTCTTCCCGTCTACAGATCCGTCGTTCTTTCCAAGGGGATCGTCAAGCTCGACGCCAGCCCATACGCCGGGGGCGAAGTCAGTGTTGCCGGTGAACCGCAGCGTGCCGGCTTTACTGCCTCGACTGCTCGATACTATGACGCGATCCCCGAGTCGAAGTTCGCCATTTGTCGTTGTCGATATCGAGGCGTCTGGTGAAATGGAATACAATATAGAGACATGTCAATATTAACAAAATCGCCGTTGATATCACTAAACAGCATGCCATAAACAGGTTGTTACTTGGTACTGAGTCGTCTCGGTATGTGCCATCGCAGTACCAGCACTCCTGTGTTTCGGGGTGAGGGCACTGTAGTTATTAACATTACCGGGTAAAAGAGGCCTAACATCTCAATAGAGGATTCACCAAGGGCAGTTCTTGTAATCAAAACAATCATGTAAAGCAATTACCTTTTTATGGACGGGAACTATCTGCGCCATTAACCTAATGAAGGCGGCCAACAACGAAAATTCCATACAATTAAACCTACCCCCCAGCTGTCAAACACGCTGCATCTTCCTTTCAGGGGACAGAGGGCAGGGCCGTAAAAAATAGTAACAACATTGTACGTAACACACTCACTCATCTTGCTGCTAAAAAAATGCGCATGCTTACGTTAGAAGACAGGATTCAACACGAACAGTTGTTGCTATTGATAAATCTTGTGATGAACTAACTCTGGTTCGTTAACGTTGAGAGTCAACTACCTAGCTGTTAAAGCACGCTGCGTCTCTCTTTAAGGGGACAGGGTTCAAGAATGGCGAACCTTGGAATCAGAAAATCGTATAAACTCACTCATCTTGCTGCTAACAACGCTCCGTATGCTCCCGTTAGGGGACACGTCCGCCTAGGCCGGGCCATGCCCGACGGCGGGCGTTCGAACACGCTGCCAGCGTCCGACACCGGAGATGCGTCGTGCACCAGCAGCGGACGCCGGGTGAGACGAGTGAGGCGCGAGAACACACCCCTCTTCTCCGCACATTGGAAGTAGCGCACACCAGCCACAGAGCCATCGTTTTTTCCTGTGTAGAGACTTGCAATTTTATCGCGTAACAAAAGTACGAGAGTAATAATAATAATTTAATAATAATATTTATAAGCTTTTTTTTCTTTTTTTAGGGTGATTAACAATTTTTTAAGTTCACATAATAGAATTGTTGTATTCCAACCTTTCCATGGTTACAGGTACTATATCTTATTTGAAGTTACTTATCTACCACTAATAATCGTGTTTAGTTAAGTTTAAAAGTGGCATATTTGAAAACACTACGCTTTTAAACTTGTATTTCAATTACACATCTCAATGTTATATAAAAGCATTCGTTTATAGCATACCGATGGGATCGTCGAGAACGATGCCCGCCCATTCGCCAGGAGCGAACTGTGTTTCCCCAATGTAGGCGATCTGGCCAGGTTTTGTACCGCCGACCCAAACACGCTCTCCGATTATGAAGCTATCGGTGTCCTCTGTCAGTATAACACTGTGGTCTGAAATGTTTCAAAATGTACTTCAAACAACGTTACCTTTAGTGCCATCACTCATTAGGATCTATCAAGAAATATACATTTTATATTAATTACAAGAAGAAAATAAGCAATCTGGATTCAATTAACACTACTACACATTGTTTTCTGAATTTGCGTGTCTCCATAACTTTTCATATTCGATACACAATCATAATTTAAATATATAAATATACCATTATAAATTATAGTATAATAGTCCTAAATACTAAAACAAAGACTCATGTCATACGCAAAAATAATTTTGTATCAAAAGGTAGTAGTGCCGCGGTAGTAGTGTTCCCATTAATATGAATATTCCAACGGAACTTGTAATTAAATTGAGTTCAACAACAGTGTTAGTTTTTATTTTCCCAATACGCAGCTCACGTTTTGAATACCGTTGTGTGCAAGTGCAACGGCCGTCGTAAACCATTAGCAATCCCGTTTGCATATCATGCACCACATCGGTATTGCTGACTTTCGCTTCGTTCACATTACCGAGCAACAAACTGCATTTGACTGTGAAGGATCGCTGTGACTTGTACACAAGTGCAATGTATAAGAAGCATGCTCTAAAATATCACCAACAAGCAGGCAAGATGACTTACAAACATTGAGCAGTGAGTGTGAAGTCGGTATGACTTGCTATCTAATCTGAATCGATGTGAAAATTATCTCAAAACGAACGCACGATAATCGAGCATGACCCACATACAAACATGAGATTTAATATCGATTCAATGGATCATTGCGTCTCTCTTCACTTTCAACTTTAGTGAAACTGTTTGGAAACTTAAGGCTGTAATTGTTTTTCAAATATTTTACACGGCTAATAGGTTCGCTAATTGCTTTGATCTCAATCTCTTATTAGAATTGAACTAGATCTGGGCGTACGTCGTTTGAATATTATTAAATCATTATAACACAATTTCACAATGTTGTGCCATAAAATCTAACGTTCATTGATGAGCTTTGCCCGGGCCCTATCTACTCAAGTGACAAATTAAGTAACTAGATGAAGATAAAGGTTTTACGAGCTCCTAGTTATCGTGCAATCGGTTTAAGTTGATGATAGTGTGGTGCAGGTGCCGATACTTAGTATGGATACAAAGGTTTAATATACACCTACTAGACAAACCAGTAATTTGACCGTTGACTTGAGTTTCTTCCGGATCATTTATGTAAACAAAAATAAATTTCAAATTCAGCAACATATGACGAACACTGCTGGAATAAGGCATCCCTTAATGACTTTTACTGTAGCGGGGTCACGGACTGTAGCCCTCCCGAGTGTGCATTCAAGACAGTCTCGTTTGCTAGTTGGTAAGATGCACCACGTGCTGGAATTGTTAGTCTTCTTTTCCTTCTTACCGTATAAATAGCAAATAACAATAAAACTGTAAGAGCGCAAAAGGGAAACCCTGTAATGTATCCATAGTAAGCGTCGGTGTGTTTACCTGAGGACCTCCTGAGGCCAGCCTCGCTGAGGCGGCGCGGGTGCTTCTCCCAAAGGGCGTCCATTGACGACACGCTGTACGTGCTGCAAGCTGCCGCGACACACACAAGCAACACACATACATTAGCGCTACGCACAACCTCCGTGATACAATGTTAAAAACAAACACATACATGGGCTGTAGGTGATCTATTCTATACCATGCAAATATATTTTACCTAGCTTCTACACAGTTTATGAAATTGTAAAAGTATGCAAAAACTCTCGAATATGAAGACTCCGTTTTCTTTTTTCTATTCGCATAGACACCTGAGATAGTTACTGAAATAATCTTAGTAACTTGTGTTTCAATAGTTAAAATAATAACAAATAATATATAAGATTTATAAATAAAAATACATATAAATACACTTTAAATTGTTTGCATATGCCTAAACCAAAAAACTTTATGGACGTCACAGATTCCATTGTAATTATTTCGCATAAACATAATGGTTATCTGATATCAAAAACAGATTCGACGCGAAGATCAGGAAGTGTGTTTTACTTATAAATCATCATACTCCCAAATATAGAGATCAAAACGGTCAACAATGTAAACTAACAAAAGGTTGCAATTGGTCGGCGCCGTGAAAAAAAAAATACTGGACGTGCCAACCGTTTCATGGTAATGGTAGTTTGTTTAGGTTATGAACAACAGGTTGGACATAAAAAGAACAATAGATAAGATTTACGATATTGTCGAAGAGACAATACGGTTAATTGCGAGGTAGCTGCGCGGGTTGAAGGCGCGCCGAGCGAGCACGACACGCGAGCTTGCAGTCAAATCCAACGGCATTAAAAGACTTAGCGTAACTGTTTATGGTTCTTCATCGAACACTGATAAATTAATTCATTGCACATTATGATTCGAAATTCATTATTTATCTATAATTGAAGCTGCAACATTCCAAATAATGAAGTTAAAATTATAATGTAAATTTTTAGGCTATTTTGTTACAAATTAATGCAATAGCTACTACTGCTAGAATAGCATTAATTATATTTTTTGAGAATCTTTATTTGTTATTCTGTTAATGTTCCGTTCATGTTTCCTTTCCGTGTCAGTTCATCATTATTATTTATTTAGTATCTATCAATATCGTGTTATTTTGCTACCGCTATATCGCCTAGTTTGTCATGCAAGAATTTTTCATTATACCATTTATTTCCGAGTTACTTTGTCATTTTCATATTACTTTACAATTTATGATCCCTACACTATAATTACAATGACAACAAGTTTAAATCATGATTAGATCATGCTATATCAATTTGCCCACAACCAATTTATATATTATGCACTATAACCTCCACCTGTGGATGCTTGAACAAATGAATTGTTAATTTAGGAACAGACTTACTAGATGCTTTGCGGTGTGTCCGCGGTCTGTCCGGCAGACTGCTGCCACCTCGTCCTCTTCAGCTTCAATAAGGTCTGCTCCGCGAAAGGGCGAAAAGCATTGTGATAAACACATCATATATACACAAAATGATCGATGAAAACAGTGGAGCACGTGCTTGTGCGATAATAAGCATCATGCTCATGCAAAATAATGATCGTATTGTATAAATTAAATACACTCAAAAAGCTGAACGCACCTGACAAATGTTTTCTCGAAGAATCGTCGCTATATTTCCTCAGCGTGTCCGAGGAGCTGCCGTCTATGACAACAAAAAACACACATAAAGCAAAAAATAAAACATGCTGACAAAAACATATGTAGAACAAGGAACATTTATATGCCAAACGTAAGAGAAAGATAGAGATGATAAATATACAGAATAATGGAAATAATTTCATGAAAGACTGATGTTTGTTTACAATTAAGATAAGGCTGAATGAGTTTGAGAAAAATAATAATTAAGGTTTACTTTAATTCAATTACAAATTAACTCAAAACTTTTAATTTTCGATAGCTTTTATTTCCACTCATACCATTTATTAATTAACCATAATCTCCCGGATCATTGTTTACTACCTAAATACTTAAAAAACTGAAAAACACTAATGCACGTGTAACTGTATAAAACGTTTAAATTCTTTATGAGGTATCTGACAGGACAAACTCGTTATAGAAGTAGAATCTTTGCGGTATTTTACATAATTCTATTATAAAACCAGATTTAGGTATAAGATAATTAAATTGATGGCAGTAATGTTAGGGTGAAGCGATTGCTTGGCCACTCACATCACAAGAAATTACTATTGTAATTGTTTTAAGGATCGTCCAGAGCCGGGCAGCCGTTGTCCGAGCTAGTCCACAACTGGCACACGAGAGCCGGATTAATCATCTGACAATACTGCGTAGCGAATCGGCCTTGTTGACGTGCGTGGGCTTGCTTTATAACTTAACTATAGGTACACGCCATGGGCCCTTCCACACATCGTTATTGACGGAAGGCATGACCTTTTATTACTTTCAATATCCTCAATCAATTGTAAATAAATAAGAACATACATTCTCATCCAAATTTATTATCAAGATAACGTTTAAATTAATATTCATAAAGTCACATCACGTAAATGCAATTCGATGTCATTGTCTTTGCCTACATAAAATAGGGAAACTCATAATGTTTTGTGACTTAATAACGTAAGGTGTATTTGTAGTTAATTGTGAGTACACATTCAAAGCGAATTAATCTTGAAATCTGTCACAATAACTATGATTAGATATTAATAGCAATGCAATCATCCTTGTCTTCGATTATGAATTATACGATACAGCAGCTTTTCCGCGTAGGTTTAAGATTACCGCCAGCATTGTAAATTATGTACGTTTCAACACCCGACATTAGTTCTGCACTTAAAAGATACAATTGGGACATGTCGGCGCCAAATTAAAGCCTCAGCGCCCATAATAGAGTGCCGCATTGCAGCTACTAATAAATTATTAAGTTTATTAGAAGGCGGTGCCTCCCTTCGCTTGCACTTGCTACGTTTCCCATATAAATTCCCAGCTTATAAAGACCAAATCGACTATTTAGTTCGCTAAACACGAATATCACTGTCATATCTATCGTCCTTTGTTGTTCAAATTCTGAGCTATTAAATTAAATTGACAACATTACCATAACAACACGGCATTTTTTCACGTTTGCCTGTAACGAGACCAGGCTCTATTGTTATGTTAAGGAGACATTTGTCATAGTTATTGAATTATACTTTGACAACAAGTTCGCGA
This sequence comes from Leucinodes orbonalis, assembly GCA_019425675.1. NCBI lineage: Eukaryota > Metazoa > Arthropoda > Insecta > Lepidoptera > Crambidae > Leucinodes > Leucinodes orbonalis. Next base: position 140,284 of record PQWD01001039.1, read on the forward strand.
ACCATGCGCAAATAGCAACAATAAATTTTAACATCACAGACTTCAAGAATGCTTGAAGAAACAACGTATATGTAATATTAATCTTTTGCCAAAATTGGACTTTAACACATTCGCATAGATAACCTTTCAGATAGTGTTATTAACAAGATCGCTATTATTATAACAGGTGTCATGCGAATAACAAAAAGATACATATGAAACCCACGCTAGAGCCATCGTAGTAATAAATTGTACGTACCGCGGGGGCGAAGACCATATTTCGACGGATATTATTAAATATTCTAACAAGTACAAGTAGAGCAGGACAAATATATGGAAAATTTTGCTTAAACTTCAAGTTATTGCACAAAAAATATCTTTGCAGAAATGATGTAACTGCTAAAGCAGACGCGACCATTATTTATCCATTTTATTAGCACTCGACGAGATATACTCGACAACAGAGCGTGTCCGATGCGTATTATGTGACTTTGGTTTTTGTGGTCAAGTTCAAGTTGAAAAATAATTACGTACTCCGTCATACGTTCACGAGCACCAACAATTAGGTAATGGAAAACATCGTGTACACTGGATGACTCTGCTATAGTCGCAGCGAATATACGACGGATATTTACCTGAATATGTATAGCTTGGATTGAACAATGTGACCTTTAAATAGCCTGTAAAGTATGCATTTGAAGTTGCGATATAATATACCTCTATATCTTTCGGAGCCCCTTCCCTTGCAGCCTACTCTCTATTTCCTACACTCGCTGTTTAAATTGGAACAAGTTTTTATGAAGTTCCTGTCGAAAAACGAAAAAAGCTCTGCCAACCAACACGAGCTTACAAATCTTCCAAATTTTACTGAAAAGCTGGAATATTTAAGAGTATTACTAGTGATACTTATTCAAATGCATATTTAAGGTCATAAGAATCGAATGTTTTCACGTCATATTAGTTGCCTTTGCATACGAAGAAATATAAACATTAGGTATGTGAGCAATTCGACCCAAATTAAGATTTCACAATCTGCGAAGTGGTTATTTTCGATATTGTTTATGCAATGATCTTCGAAGAACATTAGTCCGCAAAAATATTACCTAATGTAAACATCAAAACAGACACCTTTAATAAATGCAGAATGCATTATCTTACTATCGCACTTTCTGATTGTAAAATTAAGCACAAAGAGAAATAAGGAACGTCGGAGCACAGTTTAAGCGTCAACAAATTAAAACGACCTAATTAATAGTGACACTTTCACGGCAGATAGAGGCTGACATGCCAATTGAGGGCAATTTGTACTCTATGGGCACTAAGAGGTGTTTTAGCAATTGGGTGCAATATACCGCTGGTCAGATGCAATTCTTAACGGCAATTACACACTTTAGCTCAGCTTACACGTGAATCAAAGCTTGTTGAAGAAATTACTGGCAATTAACACAACATGGTTAATTGGTATTGTGAAACATTTGAAGCTTTTGATCAAATGGTAACCATAAAATTGTTAATACAACCGTTGAAAATTGACCTATACAAGATCACAAGCATGCCATTTAGCTCATAGGAAACTCGATTGTAAGGTACGACAAGACAAAAATACTTATCTTGACTGAGTTGGCGCCGCGCTGACGCAATCTACGCTATAACTATTCCCTCGTCAACACGCATTGATGTGCAAAACGCTATATTCCGATGTCGAACGTGGGAAACAATCTATGAATAGCCCAGAGTAACGCACCGGCCGGCAACTCCATCAATTTCCCCCAAAGGAAGAACTATCAAAACTGATTAACATACTCACTAACCCACTGCATGTGCGGCGCACCGAGGTCGTGTCAATAAACATCACTGACTCATCGATCCCTTATTGCAAGCACTTATTTATCTCGATATTATCATAACTTAAATATTTATTGGTAGGCATTTCGCTACCATAAGAGACAAATGTTTCCCATGAGATGTAGCTGACTCATCTACCTGTATGGAGAATGCATGACCTTAAAATGAGCCATCACGTAACCAGAAAAACACTGCAGCTACAATTTGCATTGCTTGCCAAATGAAAAAAAAACTCATCCGTACCATGTACGGATTGTTTAAACCCGTTAAAGGCGTATTGTGAATTAAAATACAACACTGACGAAACCGTAAATATACACCGGTCAGCAAACTGCAGATGTAATATTTATTAAAAAGGATCTATAGACTATTATATACAAAATTGCAGTAAATAGTAAACAAATTTGTCGTCACAATCGCCAATAACACATTTTTGCCAACCATTTGGTGTCCAAGCCTAAGTAGTTTAAAAGAGAATCTTCAGCTATAAAACGTGTTCACATTAATCGTCCACTCGTTATTACAAGCAGCTCATTTCATATTATATGAATATATATCTCAACAACTACACAAATGGGGATTGGCTGTCATGACCGATTAACTTCGGCGGCGCACTTGTAAGAGTTCCCTATTAAGTCTCCTTAATAACCGCATTGAGAGCGTCGGTGGCTCAGTGGTGTGGACTGTCGCATTCCTACCGGGAGGGCTGAGGTTCAAATCCCGACACGTACCAATGTATTTTCGAATTTTCGAAAAATATATGTACGTTATCCGACGCTCTTACGGTGAAGGAAAACATCGTGAGGAAACCTTCATGCACGCCTGCGAAGAGATTCGAAGGTTGTGTGTGAAGTCGTCCAATCCGCACTGGGCCCGCGTGGACGACTAAGGCCTAATTACCCTATACGGGTAGGCTCGTGCCCCTCGGTGGGGACGTTTAATGAGCTGATGATGAATAACCGCATACTTAAAACAACACCGCGAGCGTTAATCATAAATCATTAAAGAAATTGAATTATTCAAAACTGTAATCGATGGGCAATCCCTAAAGGGTATGAAATTGGATCTTCATACGGAACACGTAGCGGCCGAGACGGTAATGGGCAGTAATGAGCCTTGCCCGCTCCACACCTGGCATGCTAAACGAGAGGCGTCACACACGCTTAACGATTTTAATTGATCCACAAGCGAAATTATTTACGTGCTCGACCCATTAAAAAAGCCGGTTTCACTTTTTAAGTAAAAGTTACAAAATACTTTTTTTTAGTAATTGATAAAAGCGCTAATCAAGATATTACGATTCGAAATATAAATAACCTATGTTATAAAAATGAATATATTAACAATAAGCAATGAATACTATCTGATTTGTAATTAAACCAGATTACAAAAGTTCTAATACGGAAGTCTCTCACGTCACATATTTGGTATATTACTGCCAAACTATATAATAGAAACAATATATTAATTGACAATTCGTATACTAGCGTGTAGCTTTCTCGATTCTCACGAGGATCATCGTTTCTACATAACAGCAATTCTTATTTCCGTTTCTATCATTCGCAATTAGGTATATTGTATAACACACATACCTGGGTTACATCACCAAATTGTGCAAATAAATAATGCTTCAATAAGATATTTGAAAATGTACCCTAGCAGTTCCCGGTTTCGTTACTCTTTCAGGTCAATAACTAACGATCGAATAAGGAATTTGTCAAAGTAGAGTCGTTGACAGAAGTGAGACTTCTCTTGTGTAATCAAATGATACGGGTAATCAATGTACAATACGTGTATAAAATATGGAGTTCATCACTAGGTACAGCTGTAGTTTTCAGTACTCTGGCTGGAAATTTCCGAATGCTACTGCTATCAACTACTCCAAAACATCACATAAGGTCAATTAAATTACAGAGCGACACTATCGACATAAAGTCAAGTTTTCGAGAGTAAACATCAGGTTATCATTTATTAGCAAAATGTTATTATCTCAGTGATTGGCGTCTATTGGATGCAGCGCCGGTCACGATGCACGCCGCATGCGCCGGGTAGCCTTTGTTTCTCACGCCTGCAGCCGCACAGATCATTATCGAAGGCATTGATAAATGCCATCACCAAGCAGTGCGCTGGGCGTCGGTGTCGGTACAATACAATTCCAGTCATTTAGTGAGCCCGCAAGCAATCGCATACAATCAGGTTGCAAATAGCTATTTTGAAACGTGATTATTTAATGTCGAATACTTTATCGCGTCTCCACAGAGTTCTATTTTTTATTAAGACTTATTCGCGACTGGAACAATATCAACCTTGATATCTATGAAAAGTATTGAATAGTGTTACAATATATATAAGGTATCGGATATATGATTTATATTGATCGTATTATTTGATTCCGTGTAAATAATAAAGTGTGCAATATTATTGATCAACAAACCAGCATTAAGCAGCAGAAAAGTATTGTGTGTGTAAATTATCCGTACATATTTTGTAGATGACATCAACTCTGAGGATTTTTGTACCATATAGGTTTCCTGGGATACCCTTATTCGTAACGAAGTGCTGTTTGCGCACCTAAATGTTTACAATGTGAATCAGCATCGTTACATACTTTTAGTATGTTTAAGTAGATCGCTCTATGAACCTGTAACAACAGTTGTGTAAACAAGGGTGACGTGGCAAAATACTTAAGATGTACCTCATGGTTAAACAATATAAAGCCTTTCTGGACAAAGGTTATAACGAATTCCATACGAACAAGTTGCTCGCATGTAATTTTGACGAAATAGTTACAATGATAGAGAGGAGAAAGCACAGTTGAAGAGACTAGCTTGTGCTTATCTTTTAATAAACTGATGTCAACATCAAGCTTTAATAAACAATTAATTAATTTTATTGTTTATCTAAGGTATCAAGACTAATTCCTGAGCGAGTAAGTCCACATTAAAATAGCCAAAAACGAGTAGTCTGGCAATCACAGAGACATGTTTAAAAATACAGGAAATCTCCAATCCGTAAGAAATGCTACTAATTATTTACACCAACAAATACTGGTTAATTCTTAATTTCAAACTACTAGTTAGACTGTTCATACATTAATCAGGTTTACATAGCTTTAGGCGAAAGCTAAGACAAGCTGGATTTACCCGACGATCCGTCTCCTTGAACTTGAGTGGGTCACTTGCTATCAAGTGACGCAAGTGTTTTGTCAATAACACAATTCACACCTTAACGTTGCCGCCTTCGCGGACACTGCGATAATGTTTATAAAAAAATCGATAAAAGATATTCATTAAACACACATTTACAGATTGGGACCTTATTAAGATATCATTAAGTCTGTGTCAAACTGCGCAATAGCATACGATGACACATTGACATGTATTTTTGCGATGACAAGAATTATGGCTTAAATTATACCATACAAAATGTATTGCGACGTTCAGACTCTATTTCTCTTCGACTCACATTGCATTCCAATGCTTAACATCGGTCTCCGTGCCATGTGCCGGATATTACAGTGCCTAGGGCCTCTTTCGTGAGTTGTAAGTTGTAAGGATATAGGCTAGTGAAATTACCGGGTATAGGAGACCAGATATCTGTTATCTCGGGTGACGAGCACAGTGCGGCATTGATGGAGAATAATAACTGTTTATCAGTTGATGGTCTCCTTCAATGCCGCACTGTCATGGTCAGGCGTGTCATTTACCATCAGGTGAGTGTCCTGACTGCCCTGTTCACTTCGTTACATATAAAAGTTATACTGTATCATTTATCCCATTGTTTTATAATGAGGTTGGTTATATTTATTACAAATAGATAAGATACCCTTAGTGCACATTATAATTATGAAATTATGAATTCTTGTCAAACATGTTAATAGCAGATAAAAACTGTTTGATGTAACTATTACGCTTATTATGCAAGTAACGAAAAGCATACACCATGATGTCACTGTTGATAACTTAGTCAAAACCAGAACTCAGGCATGTGTTAGAGGTATTCTAAAATTCGCGAGGGCGTTTTGTCACCGCTATACATGGTTGTTAATTGAAATTTATGCTAAGGTGAACGAGTGCGTAAATCGGTTATTGACTATGAATATTAAAAGGGAACGCCTCTGCATGATACTCGCCACAGGGAAAGACGTAAGAGAACGCGTTAATGACATCTAGCCCCAAAGTTAAGCGTGAAGCCTGAAGTATGGGTTATTAAACAACGGATACACATACATACTCGTACTTATACAATTTTTTTTTGTAAATATTTAATACACATTATATATAGAAACACATGTTCATGCACACACATGTTTGTACTGCCGGGGGATCGAACCCGGAACCCTTTGTGTAGTAGCCGACATCTCAACCATCACACCAAATGGGTCGTAACCATATATAAATTTAACCATATTTGAAACAAATAGAATAAGATCATCTATTTATGTCTCATAACATAATTAAATGTTTTAACAACTTTTAGAAAGTCTTATGAAAGTAAATCCCGCTAAGTTTTTTTTAAAATCGCTCTTTACCTACAATTTGTTGTTCCCTCTTTCCCGTCTGTTAGCCCTAAAAGCCGTTGTTTATCAGTGCTCCAAAGATGAAACCGGGTAATTATATAACTTCCTGCATCATCCGAGATAATACTCCTAAATGTCGTAAGGATAGACACCATAAATCCAACTAGATAAAGCAATCTACTCGTACAGTTATTAACGGTTTGCAGGGCTCAAAGATTAGTGAAAGCTTAGCAAATCACTAAACGAAAGTGCCCAACACAGTGGAAAGCCGATGAAATGGTAAATAGGTACGATATTCGTAAATTTGACTGAGTTTTAACGACTTGTTATTTGTACGTGCTTCACCACTGGTAACGCATTTCTAATTTCCTTTAATTAAGAATACCTATCTTATAGGATTTCGACCGATCGACCACCTTTCCTATCTGAGGACCGGGATATCTGGCGCAAAATGGGGGAGAGCTAAGTCCAACAGGGGACTGTGATAGGTTGAAGACATAGGAAAGGAAATGCAAAAAAAAAATATTGCACCAGATAAAACAAAAATCTACAATCTACTTAACCAACGATGTTCATTTGATTTAAAATATTCACTATATCTAGAATGTAGCTTTTGTACGCACTCATTGAATAAAAGTATGTTTGCGAACAACATGTTAAACTAACGTGTTTATTAAAATACTCGTATGTTTAGCTTATTATTTTTAATTTTTATTACCTAACTGGCGTAGTTGGTAATTGAGTATCATTTCTTATATTGATCTTGCCATCAGACTTATAACATTACGGGGAATGAAATATTTAAGTTGGCCGCTCACGCTTGCCAACTTCTCCGCTGCAGATAGCTTCTATGCAACGAGGCAAGGCGTCCCAGAGTCGGACTCGAAAACATGCGTTACAGGATGTACTACGTAATTTGTTATGTTTAAGGAAAGGAGTCCGTATGTGCCCGTATCTCGAAAAGGAAAAGCCATTCCTGCATATTTAGTGCATTTTAAATGAGCTAGTATGCACCATGTTTAGAGGTCGAGTGGAAACCAATCAGCTAAATTTTAGGGACCGAGAGTGAAGAAAACCGTATAATACCTCATAGATTGTAGAATAGATGGTCTGCCCTAGACGCAGCGTCGCCTGCAACAATAAATAACTCCGACTTCCTACTTATTACACCCCATAAAAGTTGATGTTATAAAATGAATAAATCTGTTTTCGTTTGGCTGGACTCCAGCCGAAATTCAATATGGCCGTATATTTTAAGAATGGCAATCATTTGTAGAAAATTCGGAGCAAAAATACTTTTTAAAATAAATACTTCTTATTCGCAAACTTAGTTGTTTTTACAATTTCCTATAGATTTGCGGAAGATGCATATGTTCTTGAATATTACAAACAGGTACTCCGATTTTATTTATATGTATAGACAAGTTTTTTCAATGCAGACTCAACTGGTTAAATATTATAAAAAAACTTAAAGAATACTTTTGTATACTTAAATTTTTGGATAATTTATCTTCCTTAAGTTGTAGAGCAGAATGCAATCAATACACAATACAGTAAGACTGTATTAAAACCCATACCATTTAGCGTACACGTGTTACAATAGTGTCATCGAATCTTCTAGCATGTAATATTTTAGTTAGTATTCAATAAATTTTCATGTATCTAGGATAAGATTTAGCATATTTTTGAGGATACAATTCTAAAACAGTGTTTTTGACGGAAACTTATTTGAATTTACAACAATTTTCATTGCTTTGACTGATATCTCTTTTAGTCAAGCATTATTCAGCGAGAGACCTGTCTCATTAAAACACCAGACAACGGAAACGTGCACTTAATTCTGACTTTGATAGTGTTTACTTAACATATACTTACATCTAAATTCTGATAACAATGTATTTATATCAACTTTATCTTTACCTCAATAAAAAACTATTTACATCTGTAGATTAACGAGGAGGAAATTCCAGCCTCCATCGCTTTATAAAATAATGAGCCGCAGAATGTAAAAAATTTGCAGATGTTCAATTAATGACAAATTTTTGTGGACATTATCGGCGTGACTTGGGAATGGATTGATTTATGCAGAATATCTAAATTTTTTGTCTTATTATTATTGAGTTAAACGTCGAATGGAATATTTAATAAAGTGGCTAAGAAGCTACCTGTTAGATCCTTCGCCACGATTTGTGGTTTGGACGCACGCAGGACAAATCTATTTTTGGAATATTCCTCACCGTAGTTCAATTCTTTGAATTTAACAACTAATAATACAATTTTTCAAGTTATCGTAAATCTAATTCTCCATAACTGCGCCCTTGTGACGTTAGGATGGTATGTCAGAGCATCCAGTTATCTCACTGAATTTGCTGCTTTTCAGCCTGGAACACGAGTATGCCAATTTTTGTCATGGTGAAATTAGTGAAATTTGGGTACACACGCATACGACCTTATACATAGTATCCACCAAAATTCTTATAAAGCATGCCTATTTTGTACTGTAAACCTTACAAGCCTGTCCCAGGATTTTCAAGCTTAAATAGGCATCTCTGATTTAAAAAACTACAGTTTGTCATTCGGAGATATTGGGGCTTTCCAACGGCGAAATAATTTCTAAATAGGTCCAGTGGTTTCGCAGCCTCTTCAATGCAATTAAATATTTCCTCTTTATTATAATTAGTATAGTTGAACCGGTTTTCCGACATTTCTTTGACTTTTATGAATGAATAGACTCTCCATGCCAGTATTATCTATTATCTAACAAATCGTAAATATTTTCATCCAAATAGTACACGTCCCGTGTGTAACTATGGCACATTTGATCCGGCACTTTCGGCGAGCAGTAAACAATTTGGCCCTGGGCGTGGGCGTAACAGGCACCTCCGGTCAACCATCCTCGTTACTACTTACATCTCAATTTCGTAATAAAAAGTGCATGTAAAACAAGCCGCCGACCGACGATTGATTACCGAGACATGTTTGGTCCGCTCCGATACGCTTGAGGAGAATCACTGCGAAATCGAAACTGTGGTTCAAGGCAATGTATTATTGATTTACACGAGGTGACAAAAACAATAGGTTTTATTTCATAGCTTATATCGTATTTCATGATACGGCACACAAATGTTCTAGAATAATTCGTGTGATCAATGCTAATATGTCGACCTTAGTGTGGTGTGCGCGATGACACTTGTATATTGTGTGCGTAACCTAGTCACGTAAAACGCCTGCAGGTCACACCTGTTCTGCAGCTTCGCTATGGTCGGCTGATAACAATGTCTGTTCGCGCTATCGAGCAATTCCATCGCGTCAGCCACATCTCCTAACATCTGAGTATCATGGTATACATTGAATTACGTCTATACCTTATGTCACTATTATCAGTCGACACTCGCATAGAAATGACCTTCGATTCATCGTTAAAGTTTGTAAAACTGTTATCGCGTCACGTGCTTTTAATGTTTAAGCACCCAATAGCTACCAAGCAACGTTGAAATGCTAGGTACAAACAATCAATATGACGTGTGTCACGCTATGAACAACAGAAAACCATAAAGAAACACTAGCTATTACGCAACTGTAAACTATTAACTAACATCGGTAAGTACCGAGGTATATTTATCTCTAACTTCACCAGTGTACTCGTATTAGCAAACAAAAGGTTTATCGTGCCTACGGATGATAATTTCGGTTAACGTGCTATTCAGTTTAATGTTATCACAGCAACACAAAATAACATGTTGGAAGTGTTAACGTGTAGGTTATCTTTTTATTTTAAGACTAACCTTCAATTTGTCCTTATTTTGCGTATTTAATGTTTTGCAACTCTTGATTGTCATGTCTCACAGTCACGACAGGAATTCTAATGCAGTTTACTTTTTCCTTTTTAATATACACAAAGGTTCACAGAACCATTCTTTGCCAGCTCTTTTATTTAAAAAAAAACAGTACATAAATATGTACAGATTTAATTTTCAGCCAGTCGCTTCAGGTGCTTCCAGAAGCTATGATCTCATGCCATGCCCGGCGTCTCGCTTGATAGATTTCGCCGTTTTTACATTACAATTACAATTTCCTTTGTACGAGATACTAACAAGGCCAGGATGCAGTTATGGCTGCTGTGGGCATGCCGCACCGGTAAGCCAAACAAGGCTAAGTGCGTTGTACGTGGCAGCAGACCTACGAGGTAAGGATCATGCGTACTCTCGTTCAGAGGTCACGGTTAACATCTCAGACTAAATGGAGGCATAGAAAACTAATGTCGACCACCAACGTGCACCTAATAATAACATCGAAATTACTAGAAAAAAGCTTGTCACAGGCTTAAAAGGACACGACGCCGTCATGTTATAGAGGACCGGTTTAGGTGCTGCAGAAACGCATTATATTCTTAAGTGATACTTAATTGAATCAAAGAACACCTAAGCTCACGTCATTCATATTTTGATTGAGTATTTATTAAGTTAAGAAAATTATCATGTTACAAATGGCATTCACGCTTTTTTTGTGTTTATTGGGGCTACTACGAAGGTAGGTAGGAAGTGCTCGTCATAGATTATTATCAATTTTATAAAACTTATCATTGTAATCTTTGCAATTAGATAAAGTATCTACATCATCTCTTTTCGAAATCATCACTGCTCTTGGTCGCAGATGGCCTCTACAGCTTCACGGGGCAAGTGACAAACGCAGATGGGTCTCAGCTTTAGAAATCAAATGAATAAACAACAATCACCTATGTAATCTTGAATGTCAATGTTTCTATACCTATGTAGAAATATGGTAATTTATCATATTAATATAGTATAAAGAAATACGAGTATTATACATTGGAATAGCCTTGCCCCCTTGGCAAGGTCAGACCAAGGGGAGGCTACAGTACTGTTCAGCCTACTGATACCTAAAAATACCAAAGTCCTTTCGCAACAACAATACTTTAGTAACGAGTTTACGAGTCATATTGTAACGACAACAATCAGAAAGAGGAAACTTTGATAAGAATATGAAAATATATTATTTATAATTAGCATCTGAAAATGTAAATTATTATGTGCAAAGTATTTATAAAAATGTGTTATTACAATACGTCTATTATCGATTGAGCAAAAACACTACATGGACACAAATTACATACATACTTATAAATGTGAAAGTATCTCTGTCTGCCTGTCTGTTTGTTACGCTTTCACGCCTAAACGGCTGAACAGATTTTATTGAAACTTGGTATGTTGATAGAAGGTAACCTAAAATAGGTTTAAGGCTACTTTTGTCCCGTTTTAACCCCCCACTTCCCTAAAATGGGGGTTGGAAATTTGTATGGAACATTTCGAAATTTTTGTAGTACGATGCTGAAATTTAGTATGCGGACTATTTGTCAGAACAAAAAATATAGCATATTTTTTTTTTCAAAAATCCACCCCCAAGCCCTTTCAATAGGGGAGGAAGTATCATATCTAATTTTTCGCAGTTTTTAAGGTAGATTTTATTGAAACTTGGTATGTTGATAAAAGGTAACCTAAAATTGGTTTCAGGCTACATTTTAGCCCGTTTTAACCCCCCACTTCCCTAAAATGGGGATGGAAGTTTGTATGGAACATTCCGCGATTTTGCAGCACAACGCTGAAATTTGGAATGCGGACTATGCGGATTTGTCAGAAACGAAAAAATATAGCATAATTTTTTTTTCAATAATCCACCCCAAACCCTTCAAATAGGGGAGGAAGTATCATATCAGATTTTTAGAATGTAGAAAGCTAAAAATTGGTATGAGGGTTGTAAGTCACAAACAATGAATTTTTCATTTTTCTTTTTTCGGAAATCGGCTCCAAAAGCCTTAAAAGAGAGGGGAAGAGGGGAATATTATACGGGACTTTTTTCAGTATATATATATATATATATATACATCATATACATATATATATAATATATGTGTGTGATTAGTGATATGTATATATGTTTTTTTTTGGAAATAGACCCAGAAACCTTTAGAGGTGGGGGGGGGAATCCAATGTAGTTATATTAACCCCAAATCCTTTTAAATTGGGGGGAGAGGTAGAGGGAGGGATCCTTTGTATAGGAAAAATTGGTATGCGAAGCGAAAAATAAGAAGAAGAAGAAGCAGTGTTGCAGTGTTAAAATTATTCTGTTTTCGTTACCAGGAAAGTGGAAGCTAGTAGTCTTATAAGAAAGATCTTGTTGAACAATATAATTTCAAACATTATGTTAATAATTGTGTTGGGAGCTTGAAAACAATCCTGTTATACATGAGCCTATTGCCATAATAGCATATGAGGAGAAATCAAGAGAAATACTTATGTTATGCCAACCGGAACCTGCTTTATGGATATGAAATTATATTATTATTGTTTATCAACCCAACGATATTCACCAACATACTACATTAACATGTATGATTAGATACTAGAAATATTTATGACATCATTGTTGTTTCGGCTTCAAATCTAGACCATGTGAGTGAGGGAGTATTTAACTTAGACATCATTATTATTGTCATTGAAGCCTAACTGGTGAGGATAGGTTTAAACCAATAAATCCACTGGGCTTATAACTAGAAGTCAACGCTAACCGGTTTCCCAGCATGATTTTGATGACGATCTGATGGGTACCGCATCTCTACCGAATATTGCAATTATAAATAAATGCAAGTAAGTATATAATTTAAATAGAAACTCTTTACATTGAAAGACAACCTCAACTAGCGGGTGTGTAAATGACTGGTATCTTGTACAAATCTGGTGACAAAATGAACCGTGATGAGTTGAGCTCCTAGATGATGAGATAATGCATGCTAAGCATGCTAAAATGCCAGCATGGCGATAATGATTATAATACGAGTCTTATAAAAGTGTCTCAAAAAACATAAAGTCGAAAGGATTAATTCAAAAAGGATTAATTCGCTGTGCGACTTGCTATAGATTATTACACGCCTAGAAAAATCGTTATCAATTACCGCAAGTTTAACTTTAAAGAGCTGGTATTTTGTTTTATCATGAGAAAATATATATTATGCATTCAACCTTGAATAGACAGCTTGTTTTGTAAACGCAATTAAAGTGTGTCTTATAATTATAACACAAAGTTTGTAAAGTCTACAGTTATATTATTTAAAGTAATGAGTATTTCAAATAAACATCGGTCATTTCGACCACAACAAAACATTTATTTCACTCACCTAATTTAAAACGGGCACGTTTGGGCATGCAATGTCTATTTCGCAATTGTTTGCAGTCCCTTAGCCGGTATTAGATACTGATTAGCACCCCGCATACTAGTTAGCAGTACTAGTTAGCAATGAGTTGGCAATGGTCCGCAAAAATGTTAAAATAAACTTTTGTCAAAATAAAAAAATATATTTTTTCATTCCATTAGCGTTTCTCATTCCATATTTTCTTGACATAATACCCATAAATAATCTGAATCTTTATTGTAAGCTGTAAGTAAGGCGCGATTTTCTGTCTTTTTTAAATGTGCTATTTATTATACTACTAGTTTATTGTACAAATATAGTTTTATTGTGTTCTTAAAATTCATGCTGTATCATACGTAAGACAATAAGGATTCACATAGCAAACTTTAAGCTGTTGTTGATGCTTACCTTACCTAAATTTAACGTGCCGCAACAACAAAATTGCAAGTGTGAATTTATTTTTAGTTCATGTTAAGTATTCACATAAAGGATTTGTAAACGATCTCGACACCAAGGTTTCAAAACCAGAGTTCAATATTACAATGCAATGTGCCATTGAAAACCAACACTGTAGTTTATAGGATCATAATCGATATGCATTCTTGTGGTTGTTGCATTAAAACCTATGTAAATAATAAATAAAACACCAGATAAATAACGTGTCAAGAATATTCGTCTGGTTTTTCATATATTAATACCTATTGTGTCTGAGGCTTAAACGATAGATTTTTTTAAAGGACACCTTTTCAGCGATAAGAATTTTCATGCATAATGATTAAACTTAAATAAATTAATTTAAAATTCTTACAGGTGTTAATCAAAACAAATATTCTATTCTCAAAATCGTTTAAGTACTTACCGGAGAAGCTAATTTTTGTTTCGACGGGCATCTTTATTGTGTCTTGGTTAAGTATTAAAAATATATATTCTTTTTTAATATTTAATATTGTGTTCGAGACAAGGTTGGTCCTGCGTGTTGCAGATGCGCGGAGATCGTGACAAAAGCGCGCGGTTCGCTCGGGCGCCAATTGTGTACTGCCGGTTGCCGGCGCGTCCTACGCCGCGACGCCCTCGCTCCTACTATACATCCTACACAGCCTATAGTCTTGTTTTTGTTTTCCCGGCGCCCCCTACGGGGCTGCTACGCCGAAATTTGCTACATTAATCTCGCGTAGTATTGCAAATTTAGTTGCTTACTTGTTTTAGTGTTGCTAGACTAAGCCCTCATCTTATACTACGAGTATTGTGGTCTTTAATTACAAATATAAATTCTGTTTTCACATTATATCTGAAGTAAATACAATGAACTGGGATAAATAAAAAATATTTGATATTGAATACATTTTTCACATCATTTTGGAACGTTTTAACCGTCAGGATTCCAGACACAATAGAGAATCTATTGTTTTTTTTATATATCCGTCAGCGCGGTTAAAGGGTTAATATGGTTCTAAGTTATGCCGTGAGAGAAGGCATGTGCCCTAGACTATGTACCTATAGAACCACTATTACCTATGTAACATAATGTGTGTTTGGAAATTAATCCGAATATAGGTAACGTAAAGAAATAGACTCAGATAAAACAAAGACCCCTTCAATATCTTTAAGCTATCTTATCAACCACTGGCGATAGTAAGCGCGTGCTCGGAATTCCTATAGATATAGTAGGCATATACAAAGAGACCTAAATCAGGAGGCATTTCTACGAGGTTTCTTGTTAGTTTAAGGCAATTTACTTTAATGACCACACACGAAGCTCGACAAAACCAGTAAAGCCATCATTCATTCTATAACGTAATTTCAACGAAAATAAGTATACATTAAATATATTTTTTGTAAGTAAGAAATGGTTGATTAATAATGTGTTGGGTGTAAAATGTCCAGCGTTATATTTTGCAAAGTTAACTTGACATTACTAGGTGGTTGGCTCAATTCAGTGTCGGCTAGGTAGAAATCCACCACAGTGCCAGAAAATGTCCCGTGAAATAGGAGTGTTATGGACGCCTGTGTTTTGAGCACTGAATCTTGTGAAATTATGGGTACACGAGACCAAAAACCTGTCGTCTGAGTGAACGGGCGTAGGGCATTGTAGCAGAAAACACTTGCTATCTACTGTTATTGGTACTACAGTTACTGTTATAGGCAGACGTTTCACTGTCCATCAGGTGAGCGAACTGCAGGCCGATCGCGCTAAATGTTGACAGCTATAACGTACCTACACTTGGACCGAATTACAACTTTTCGGTGAATTTCATATCGCACTAATAATTTGCCAGCTGGTTCAAACGAAATTGAAACATATCCTTAAGGCAATACCGAATATCGAAAATATCAACTATAACAAGATCGGAAGGATATCGTAACTACCCCCATAATATAAGCGAAACGTTTAGTTTTAAAATAACGCGATCAACCTACTGGTCATCCTGTATACACTCCATACAGTTTTGTGTGGGAAAGTTTGTGTCCTGCAGTGGGATGCCGTTTGCTGGTTCATTGATTGCTTAAGGTTGATATAAACATAATAAGATAAGTACCTAAGTAATGTCATCTCGGTGAATCATCATCAGCTTATTATACGTCCCCATAGAGGGGCCCGAGCCTACCCGTAAAGGTTGTTAAGGCCTTAGTGGTCTATGCGAGCCCAGTGCAGATTGGTCCACTCACCCACAACCTTCGACTTTCTTTGTAGGCGTGTGCAGGTTTCCTCACGATGTTTCCTTCACCGTAATCTCGGTGATTAACACATCAAAATAAGAATTTAAACCGCTGCGCTGCCACCTTATCTCTGGCTTGAGAGCTTTGTATAAACTACGCAACACCGTCAAACATTGTTCATGATAAAATGGAGGATGTAAATATTGTCGCGTGCTTCAATTGTCAAGAAACTAATCCAGTTTACCTGTAGGAGGACCGTGTATTTAAGGTCGTATGCATCTCAATGTTTACCTTAATATTTTTCCATTTATAATAGCCTCTATAAAATATAAATAATCTCGTGGTTATGCTTTTAGTTAAGTTTTGTGCAGGGTTGGAAGGTAACATAAACAGTACAATTGCTGATCATACTGTTTAACATTTACCCCAATAATTAATTAGAAACTGTACTACTTACGCGCCATTTTCGGGACAGCAAATGTATAGTAGCGACAGTTTCTACGCTTTAGAACACTAGCTGCGCTGTCTGCTTTATTACCTACTTCATCATCAGCTCATTAAACGTCCCCACCGAGGGGCACGAGCCTACCCGTATCACCCTATACGGGCCTTAGTCGCCCACGCGGGCCCAGTGCGGATTGGACGACTTCACACACAACCTTCGAATCTCTTCGCAGGCGTGCATGAAGGTTTCCTCACGATGTTTTCCTTCACCGTAAGAGCATCGGATAACGTACATATATTTTACGAAAATTCGAAATACATTGGTACGTGTCGGGATTTGATTTACCTACTTTACAATTACCTACTTATTTCTTCATTAAAAAAATGTACATTTAATGATTAGGCATCACATTGCTATTTTTTTAATAGCTTTTCGGCTATCGTCGATTGCCTTTTGACAAACAGAGTGGAATATCGCTGAATGGGATTGACATCAGGCGATTAAAAGTGATGCTTGTTACTAGTATAATTCGGATGAAAAGCTAACACATATATTTTTTAAGCCAATAATGTTTTATAGCTCGCTGGTGACCTTCGAAGATTAACCAGACAAGTGATGAGCGCAGCACGTTCTAAGGCTCAGTCAGTTGTCGGTTACAAAAAATGTATTATGCCCTATCACACCGCACCAATTGTCATTAGTCTAAGCACCCTGTTACTCTTAATAGAGTCTGTCGTGATGGTGACCACGGCTAAACGAGCCACGATTTCTCATAGGTCAAAGAAAGCGAGTCGGCGAGGTCGCGCCATTTAAAAGAGCAAGTGAATCACGTCACCGCATCCTGGGTTGGACGATTACAGCATCATTAGAAGAACGCGTCGGTATAATATTACTTAAGTGGATTATGAACACCACAAAATAGTGGTTGTATACAAAACAGTTAACAGTATTAGTACTGTTTTGTTTTGTGTACCTTCAGAGGTATACATCCTTTCACTGCAATTTACAAGTGGCAAACAAAAGCTAATTCACAATCAGAAAGCGGGCTTGGTCATAATGGTCATGGCATAAGTTAGGTACAAATAGCTGAGCTCGGTTTTAGAACGGTCTGCGAGCTTATGCAAGATGGTAAAGACCAAGCTTCCTTTCACTAGAATCATATTGCGCTTTAAATTCCGACAGACCTTATAAGCATCACCTTTTTAAAGCCCAGACGGCATTTATATAGGGTCTAAATTCGCGCTTGAGCATCGCGGTATATCAAGTTATAGCCCGTAACTCAAAATACATCAAAGCAATCTATCTAATTTATCATCATCATCAATAAAGCCTAAAATGTCCACTGCTGAACGAAGGTCTTCTCTAAAGATTTCCACGCGGGCCGATCCCTACAAGTTGACATCCATCTGCTACCCGCCTTAATTAGATTGTTATTATATAATTTTACTGTAAACAACTTTGCGTTTTGCCAATAAAGTTTATTCCTTTAACAATATACAATGTATCAAATTGCAGACGGGTGTATTCAACGAATAATCTTTTGACCCACCAATGCTGAAATATAGTTAAACTAAAATAACTATCTTTGGTTATGAATAATCCGTTATTCTTTCGGGAGATCTTCAATATTAGATGAGAATTCCAAACGCGAACGAGCCGAGTCAGCAAAAAGCTCGAGCCGCCGATAACCCTCTTACGAGCTTTTGAAATATGAAGGTACTTCTTTTATAGGTCGAGCGATGAAGCGGGTTTCCCGAGGGATCCTTCATGACGCCCCATATAGACAGTGATGAAAAGCATTTTCATGTTATTCATATTATTGATTTTTTATATTGTAATTTGATTAGCCACAAAATTGACATTTAAATTACACGACGAGACATTGACGATTTCGATTTATAGGTTTATCATCAGCTCTTTATTTATATCCGATTATTTAAAATTTCGTCCCACATAACAGTATCTAGGATCTTATAATTCAAATCAATACAAATTACAACAGGGACTCCACAGAACAGTGTATTAAAATAGAAAATACATAAAGCAAAATAACACATCAAAGCGTAGCATGTTCTACGGACAATTACATGCAAATTCATCGATTGATATTAGCTTATCTCAAAAAGGAAGCGATGTAAAAACACGTGCACACAAAAACATCATTACACGTGGGTGAAATGCGGGCGGTAGTCTTTACAATAATTGTATCTATATTAGTGTAACATGTATGTATGCATTATTACATGTGTATCGGTGCATAATTAATTATAAAAATACATGTAAGAGCTGCCCATATAAGATGAGGGCGTTGACCGACAGATTATACTGTTCAAACAATCTGCAATCGTCAAGGTGTGAGTTTACGGCGGAAGGCACGTACTGGAGCTAGCAGTCAACTGTGGCGCGTGCTCTTTCACCTTATAGGATTATATCACAATCATTCGATACCCTTATACGATTTATTTTATTATAGAAACCTGATTTATGGCAGTGAACGTACTAATAAATCTTATTTTTACTTGCGTTAAAACGACGCCATCAATCATCGTTGCTTAAGTTAAGACAGGGCGACACAAAACCCGTACCTAAAATAAAATAGTTGTAAGTCATAAAATTACAAGAGACTGATAGTCCGTAAAATATAATATATGTAGGTAATTTAAACATGTGAAAACATAGAAAAAGTACAGCAAATGAAGACTTATAAAGTCATCACAATCATTTTAGCTGTGCATGTTTTTGATTACGTAAGAGCATGCGAGCAAGACTGACTTCCTTCGCGGACTAGGGGAGCTGTTTAAAATCTATAGCCGACATGATACACTTGCAACTGGCACGGAAAACTGATATGGCAATTATATTAATTTTATGATTTTTTAGCGGAATTTAAAAATTCTTGTTAAGATATTTCTCTACAAGATTTTTTATTTTTTTAAGGAGTAGTTTTTGTTATAAATATTGTAATGTGCTCGATCGCTAAAAATATCGATTCGCGACGGATCCGGATACGGATATTTGGTGTCAAGATCCGCAGATATCCGTATTCGGGATACGGATCTTTATTTCATCAAGCAATCGGTATCATAGCGAGAGACCTCGAAACGATAGTTGACGCTTTGCCAAAACGATACGCAGGGCATTCGAATTGCGTTGCGCGGCTCTTTATGTCTTTTTGTTCATAGTTTAGTGTTACACTAGTCCATATCGTACATATCGTTAGTAAAATAAAATATCTACAAGTTTACTAGTGTGATTTGGAAGTATTGTGTGAAAGAAAATGATGAATGTGATACGATGTACGATGGTAACTTTTACAATCAATGATTGAATTATAAAGGTATCAAATATTTGAATTTAAGGAAAGAACAATACTCCGAATGCAATTTAATAGTTATTTTATTGTCCCTCATTTTCTACATACAACATTTCATTCTATAAATTTTAAAATTAGTAAAGAAAAGATCTGTAAGAGATCCGCATGAAAAGTCACGGGTACGGATACGAATGTCTTCTACCCTGTGGATATCCGCGGCTACGGATACAAATATCCGGGACATCACTAATATATTACATACTTATAAGTTTTGATGATACTTCTACACAATGTAACTTTTGTAGCAATTTGATGAATAATACTCGTAGATAGTTTGTATGAGATTTTAACTGGAATACAACTTAAATACTACAGCCTGGAAGAAGCTTTTTAAATACGGGTCTGGACAAAGGTAAATACCCATAATTGCTTCATGTAGCTAGCTCATGAGTCATGATGACGGAGTAACTAGTACTTTTGTTAAAAGACGAGATTCGTAAGTGTGCAGATGTGATGTGATGTCGCAGTTTGTGCAGGTTTTTTAAAGCAACGTTTTCGTGAAAGCATGCCACAAATGACAACGGTTTTTTAAGTTTACTTTTAAAATGCCCATATAAACATTAATTTTAAAACAAAAAAGTAAATTAAAGTTTCCTTATTAACCAATGACTAAATACAGCCATCAATCTTACATCATCTCAATCAATAAGTGAAGTGTTATAAAAAACAATAATATTGGTAGTCAGGTCATGTGAGACATTTTGTTTTTTTTTTAAATTGTAAATTGGTAATTTAGCTGGCAAAAGGAAAATAATAGGATTGTTAACAAGATTATTTTTAAAAATAACAGTTATTCTCAATTATAATAGTCCACAATAACAAAGAGGAAAAATATGTTAAGCAAACAACCTCGTACATGTTTTGTCTTGGACAACAGCATCACACTTGATAAAAGGAAAAAATACGGTGCCAAAGACGAAAAGCATAACAAACGTGTTCGTCCATACAAATACTTTAAGTTTAGATATATCGTGCGATTGGAGTGGAATTCAGTGGAAGTTTGTTTTGACTGCCGTCCAGTGAGCCGTGACCGCCAGCGATATCCTGCTCCCAGTCACGTACAAAATGGCATATACCTCGACACGATTCATGTTTAATTTGTATCGTTTTTTTATTGTACCGTTTAAAAGTGTGTAACGTGTTTTGACGACGATACGTGTCATCCCCAGATGCCATCTCATCCAGAGTTGGTCATTGTGAAATTTATTACATCTCAAAAGTTTATGAATGAAAACAGCCTTTTTTTTGAAACCATGACTTTATTCATCCATGACCATCGTGTTTTTCTGCTACAAATTTCTGCCAGTTTCAGCCTCATTTCTGTGTTGATACAGATTATTGTTATTTAAGCTTTCACTTTCGAGCCTATACACCACAATTATTTTAAACAAAATGCCAATAAATAAAATTAGTAGATAAAGCCAACTTTTTAACGAAGTTGCGTGTCCTGTAATATTATCTCAATCAAAGAGTTGGCACAATACAATACTGTACGTAATGGAAAAAAGTGATCATTTTTTCAATAACACAGTGCCTCTTGCTACCCCATAAACCCTCCTTACGAATGAAGGTACACTTATGTACCATTTTTATTATAACAGAGTTGGCAAACTTCCAATAATTAAACATTCGATATAATGCAAGTTTGATATATTCTTGAATTATGTATTTAGATTTTTTCCATACGGATCAGTTATCAGGTATACCTATTAATACAAATCCTTCGAAACATAACAACCTTTTATTTGTTTGTCAATGCTACTAATTAGGTGCTTTTTTCAAATTATTTTAGAGAGTTACTGGGTTAAATGCATTTAAGAATACGTAACAATCTCGTTTTTGAAACTAAGAAAACCTCATATTTGCAAGTTTTCTACGAACACGTGTGCCGTCGACGCAGCAGACCGTGACACTTTCCAGTACCGATTTCAACATACTCATGTTACAGGAACTTGCTGCAAAACCTGGCTTTGGCTTCAACACCAGGATATGAGAAGTCATACGAGTTACGTCACATCCGATATATGAAGTCAGCAGCTACTGTTCACTTAAAATGCAATCACGTTATGTAGATCAAAGTGCCGATACTCTACTTAAATTTTTAGGCTAATAGCAACCGGTTTGTCAGTGTGTCCGTTTTATTGTGTATTTTCTTAGAATGACATCAATAGTAACACATTAATGCACAACCTTGAGCAACCAAGCCTATACAAACGTCACGATTTTGTACAGAGGTAATCGTAACAAGATTTGCCTTGTGCTCAACTCATTCATTTCACGCAAATATGAATGCAAGAATTCTTGTAATGTTTTAAATTCACTGAATAATTTGGAGCAACGTAATAAAGGATATTAGTAAAGAGTAGTTGTTGGGGCCAGAATGGCAATAGTATAGATAGTTCTGTTCACAACTAGGGCAGATTAAGATTTAAGAACTAGGGTATACATTTTCGTAGATGTTATATTATGTAATTGAAATTAAACATAGTATTAGGTGACTTTGAGAGTATGTACTCAATGAATCACAAGTCATGGTATATCAGGCCCATCTTCAACTAACTGTCCCAGCTACTTATTAGTCATCATGGAAACCTAAAATCAGCAATCTAATTCGGATGATGTAATGATATTTTCAAAAAGCATCCATTTTCATTTCATTTATAACTATCTATTCATACAAATTTTGACGAAGCTTCGCATTTTGACTGCACATTGAGTATGACAATATTGCAGTGGGCGTAACGAAATGTGCATCTGTTATACAGCTATGCATCGTATCTGCATGGCTAGAGAAAATTGAACGCACGGTTTGTTGTTGCAGTTTCTATCACGATCCACTTTAAATTCACTTGTGTATTTATTATCTGTAACTCAATACAGTCGAGTTCCCAGAGAAAGTTTGAACAAATCGCGAATTCTCGATACTATGCGTTCATTTAAAGATCATAACGAAAAGTAAACAATTTACAATAACCTTTTTAACAAATATCTGCCAAGTCCGTTGCTAAGTAGTTCAAAATGTTTTTTGCTTTTTAAATTGACAAAAAATAACTTTAATTGGGAAATCTAAGTTATATTAAAGTAAGTAAAAACTATGAGGGTTTTTACCTCATTAATTTGTGTCGTAAATCTCTGTAAGATAAACAAGTGCGACTCAATGTTTTGAACACACAAACACAGAAGCCAGTGCCTACTTCACTATTCAAGGACTCGAGTTTCAGTAAAAACATTTCAGTTGTTTAGCATACGAACCTTTGGAATAAAAAATGCTTCATGCTATTGAGAAACAAAAATACGCTTTAATAATTCATTTCAAAATTGTATATAGATTTGCCAACCATATAGTAATACATACAGCGAAGACTATGAAATTCTGATTACTTTAATGGTCAGGACATAGTTCTTTATACTGTAGTTACTGCAGAAATTTAGTTACATAAGTTTTAAGTTCTAAGCTTAGTATTTTAATGTACTGCACATATCAGGTAATTCAATCTTGTTAGTATGTTCTCATACGTAAAAACATGTGTTAACGATAAAGATATACTCTGACGCCTTAAAGCTTGTGAAGCCTGTTCTGTGAATGCATAGGTCCAAAATAGTCATAGCCTGATTGTAAAAAACGGACCTAATAAGACACCGGCAAAGAGAAAGAGTTCATTATTATCAGATTCAGTATTGTTTTGGTACTTTCATAAAAATATCACGTAGTATTATATCATTCATGTACGAAATTTGACAATCACACAACGCTATCCAGCCCCAAGTTACGTGGGAAGCTTTTATTACGGGTACTAAACAACTGATAAACATGCTTATATACTCTTTTTTGTAAATACTTACATATTATACATAGAAAAACACCCAAACCATTACAAACAGACATGTTCATTCACACAAATGTTTGTACTGCCCGGGCATAGAACGTTTAAAACCATTACATCAAATGGGTCGTCAAATAAAATTAAATAAACATTTTACGTAAAACACTGATATTCTGCATATGTAAAGGTTGATACGCCACCCGTGCCTCAAAAGCGAATCGCCAAAGAGAATACAGTTTGAAGGCTTTTGTTTGGGTAAATGTACGCTCATTCGAAACATAATTATGTATGTATGCTGTTGCTGCATTGGGAACACGTTTTTCGATTGTTGAGCATATCACGAATCTATCCTTTTTTACATCATTGATGTAAAATTAAACAAAAATAGCCAAGCGCGAGTCGGAGTCGCACGTGGAGGGTTGCCCAGCAGCAAGTAACATAAAATGAAATAATTTCTATTTACTTAGGCACCAACTACAGACTTAATATGAAAAAATAGTGGTTCACCGTTTATGACGTGGGGGGGGGGGGGGGGGCACACTTTTTTCAACTTTGGAAGTTTCTCTCGCGCTGATGATGTTAGAAACCTCAATACCATTTTTAAGATCTATAAATTGATACCCCACAGGTGGGGGTACGATGAAAAAACATTTTTAAGTTTCAGTTCAATGGGACACACCAAAAATTTTTTAAAGTTTCTTATTTAAACCTAATAGCGGTTTACAGACTTCGACGAATCTATAAGGGTTCCGTTTTTTGCCATTTGCCTACGGAACCCTAAAAAGGTCGTCACACAGATGCGATGCTAAGAAAACGCAAGTCCATTGTTTCAATCACGAATGCATGCCAGTGCACATTCCCCGTTATTGTTTATGTTTACAATGCATACATATGGTTCACACTCATATAATTCGGCAATTGTGTTACTGTTACAATCGCATTGTGCTCATCAGACGACTGCTGATTTTGATTTAATTGTACTAAACTGAACAAGGTCATGACTCAATGATCGTCTAGGCGTCACAGGCGTCATGGTTGTTAACTAATTCGTCGCTGTCACTAAATAAGTTTTTTTTTGTAAAGGTGTACCGTTTGTGTAGAATCTACTATATCATATACAAATGTTTTCAACTAACTGAAATTCTGGATTTGGATTATCATACGCGATAGTGATAGTACACTCGCGTGCAAGTAAATCGACTCAAGCCTCAAGTACGCATAACAAGTGATATAACTAAAAAATGCCTTATTATACCTCTATATAATGTTTTACATAATTAAAGCCTAGTAATTGAGCTTTAAAATGGTGTAAGTTGCATGAAAATCGATTCAGTAGTTTAGTAAAAAAGGTTAATGCTAATGATAATGTAAAAAATGTTGAAAATTCATACAATTTCACAGTATGGGGTTATTGTGTTTAAATGAAACAAAATGTGCGTAAGATAAAAAAATTATTCGTGTCAATATTTGGTATTCCCTCCTCTAGCTCTGATCACTGCTCTCATGCGATTCTTCATCGACCTTATCAACTTTTTAATGGATGATTGTGGTATTCGACCCCACTCTTCTACCAACGCAGTCTTGAGCTCATTGATGTTTGTCGGAGCTGGATTCCTCGCTCTAACTTTCCTTTTGAGCTCGTCCCATATGTGCTCAATGGGATTTAAATCGGGGCTGAGCGCTGGCCAATGCATAGTGTGAATTCCAACTTCGTTCAGGAAATCACGTGTGGCCCGAGCAGTGTGACATCGGGCATTGTCATGCATCAAGATGAAATTTTCCCCAATAAAGCCTTGATAAGGGACAACTTGATCCAGTAGAACATTTTCAATGTAACGATCACTGGTCAGACCTCCTCCCCGGCCTCCCCCAGGAACGAAAACAAGGTCCGTTTTGCCTTCTAAGGAAATTCCAGCCCACATCATGCAAGATCCGCCACCATATGCAACGGTTTCCACAAAGCAGCACTGTGAAAACCGTTCACCGGACGACGGTATACCCGACCTCTCCTGTCGCTGCCATGGAGACACATCCTCGTCTCATCTGTGAACAGGACTGACTGCCATTGCTCTATGCTCCAATCCAAATGTTCTCGAGCAAAGTGAAGGCGTGCTTGACGATGAGCTGTGGTCAACTTCGGGCCTGTAGCGGGTCTTTTCGGAGTAAGGTTAGCTTCTTTCAACCTTCTTCTAACTGTCCACTGACTGACAGTCACCCCGCGAACTTGACGTAGCTCCTGCTGCACATCTACGCCGGTAAGGTGTCGATTTCGGAGAGAGGTCGAGACCAAAAACCGGTCGTCACGCTCCGAGGTGCACCGGCGTCGGCTGGTATTAGGCCTCCGAGTGAAGGCACCAGTCTCTTGAAACCTTCTGTATACTCTCGAGACAGCGGACTGACTCATATTCAAACGACGAGCGACTTCTCGCTGGTTCAACCCTTCTTGCAACAGGGCAACGACTTGAGCGGCTTCTTCAGGTGTTGTATCCATAATTTTCTTCAAATGACGGCTTTAATTTGCAGATGTGTTCAGGTCAACGTCTAATGAGCGACTGATAAGAAAAAAAACGATTACAGGGGGTTTTATAGGGGGTTGTGTCGCGCAAGTTGTGAATAGAGCGCAGAGCAGTTTACGGGAGGTTGCGTTCAGTTGCATTCTAAGTACAAGTGTTTATTTAAATTACTGATATTATGCTACCATTTGAAAGCCTAATTACTAGGCTTTAATTATGTAAAACATTATATAGAGGTAAAATAAGTCATTTTTTAGTTATATCACTTTTTATGCGCACTTGAGGCTTGAGTCGATTTACTTGCACGCGAGAGTAGTCTACCTATTTATCTTTATAATGTTTTACACGAGTGTTCATATCATGATCGTCAGCTCATTAAACGTCCCCACCGAGAAGCATAATCGTATGTTTCTCACGATCAGAAACCATCCAGGATCTTAATAATGTATCAGACCTATGTCCTCAAGGTTTGCCTTGTTTGACATTTATTTCGGATTTCAGATGAAAATGCTTATCGTCAAATAGAATGTTTAGCACCCAAGGTCGACGAGCCGGCAGGATTAGGTGTCTGATATTTTGAATTCAAAGCATTGTAAATTGATTCATGGGTACGTAAGTGTGTCGGGTAGGTAGCAAGTACGCAGCGACAGTGTTGCCACCTCAGTTTTAGAAAAAGGGCTTTGTGAGAAGTAAAAAAGGGCTAGATTGAGCATCAATAGATTTTCTGTTCTTAAAAATGCTGAAATAATAAGTTTTTTTAGAGCGTCTATAAAAAGGTCATCATGCATGACCGATGCATACCAAAAAGAAATTGTTAGCATGTCGAAAACTTCATAATTTGGTAATATTTTCAAGACATTGAAAAAGAGCTAGATTACTCATGTCGAGCTAAATCGTTAAAAAAGTAGTTCACCTATACTAAAAAGTGCTAGATCTAGCTACAAAAGGCTAAGGTGGCAACACGGCGCAGCGACCACTAAAAGACAGCCACGTATTGCCTAAGTTTATATCCATTGTTTACATACGGCCACGACAAATATTTCACAATTTTAAATTACAATAGCGTATAATTCAACCATTACAGTGGGGTCACTGTTGTATATGAAACGACATAAATTGTCCTTTCAAGGGGATTATAACCTTCGTATTATACATTGAAGTAGGTTTTTACGGTATCGCATAACTCAATTCCTTTTTGAAATACAGCAAGTTAAGGAATTACTGGGATATTTTATACCTTAAAGTATTCACTGATTGTGATTTCATCCATCAATGCATCAAGAGCCATAATGGATGGAAACGTAAGCATTTCTGAATAAATAGTTTTCTCACTTAAAATGAGACACAAATAATTTTATTCAAGATTCCATCTGTATAAATATTTATTTTCAGAAGCCTATTATTTATATGAAATACCTTGTCCTTCAGCAAGAGGATTGTCTGAAGAAGTGGATAATTCCATGATGACAACACGGTGTACATATGGAAACTTAAGCACATTACGCGTCATATCTAGTTTATATTGGAAGTTATGTTTCCTTTAGTAGTTTTGTTTTAAAATGAAATTCAAAATACAATGCTAGAGTCATATCGTGTCTAGAGAAGTTGTTATATGAGTACGTACGAATATTTATTATTGTTTTAGTTCAAACATGATCCCGCAAAAATAGGAATACATAATTATTACAACTTCTGTGCTTTTAAGATGGGACGCTATTGCAAGTGAAATAACAGAGTATAAGAAATCAACATCTATTGTCTAGTGTGACCGGACAGAGTGGACGGGAAATTAAATCAATATCTCGTTCATACCATAAAATACTTATTATAACGCTTCTTGCCACCCATTAGCTAAATTACTAACCTGTAAACTATAAGTTACTTCAATTTATTGCAATGTAAATACTGAGATAATGAAGACATAAATTATAAACCTATCTAAATAGGCAATCAAACTAGTTAATTGGCAAAGCGGACCATTCGTCCAAGATATAATCTAGGTCCGTGACGACAAAACTGTCAATTGACTGAGGTAACGGTTTTCAATAAATTGATTAAAACCGAGATCCTTTAAACGGGTGAATAACAACTTGAGATGCTATCAATACGACCTTGTTGAGATAAACAAAAGCATCAGAAGTCTTGATGATATAAATATATCGCGAATTGTGGCAAATTGCCCTTCGCCTTCTATTGAGTTTGTTTATTTAAGTTATTAAATTAATAAAGAATCAAACCAATCCTGTTTCAGAATTTTCAAACCATCTTACAACATTTGCGGGGTACGAGTAAATCCCGCCCTTCGAAACGCACAATCTATTACTTTTCACAATCAGTGAATTCAACCTACAAAGTGCCAATCACACTGGGAACAAATGCATACCCCTCTTCTGATGAATGGAATGCCTATCGATGCTCATATATTATGTATACACTGTAGGGCACATGAAAAAATGTATCTAGTAATTATGAGATTTCGTTATAATACAAGAACTTTGAAGAGTATTATTTGGAATTTAGTTCAGGTAGCGTACTTTAAATAAAATGTTCTACAAAATTATAAAATGGTGCATAGCATCATAGCTCATCATATTTTTGCCGAAAAGATAAAAATTGTTACCGCAATAAAAAAAATCACCATCAATAAAATAAATAAATTACTGTGCCATGGGTCCATGTCGACATAACATACCCTTATGATGACATATATATATATAAAGCATATTTTCAAGAGTCTTGAGGAGAGTATTTTCCTTTTTCACTTTTATACTTTAAGTAACGTAGCTTTTACCACTTTACCGGGTAAAAGCTACTGGGAACGCCTTTCAACCTCTACTATCGCCACCCTTGCATTGTAAAAGCTAACAAAAGGTACATCTACACCCTAATACCTATTGTTACATGGGAAACGTAACTTTAGCCACCTCTTTTAATGTACAGATTTAAGATACTTATATTGTCTACAAGGCGTCTAACTGATTAAACTTTGTCCTTTGCTAAGTCGGATGGCGACATGACATTCGATGCGACATTCACAGACTATGACTACCTGTGAGGATTTTCATAGTATTCATGATATGTATATGAGGACTGCAAATATACATTTCGGAAATCCAGGCAATGTAAACTTTAAAAGTTGGATATGTTTTATTTTATTAATTAAAAAAGTATTTGTAGTACTGACTATTAAAATTCAATACATGAGCTGAACGATCACTGTTTGTACACCACTTGTGGCTGCAAGTTTCAATAAACGATACCTGTTGCAATATGATTCGAATCTAAGATACCATAAAACCAACTGGTAACATTTCAATCGTCAGGATTCCAGGACTAATAGAACAATAATTTTGTCTGTTTGATAAAGGATTAATAATATGTAAAACCCGGTCACGTAATAAATTCATAGTTCGCGAATTACGGAGTCATTAAAAAAAACAAAATGATACGTCAGTTTTGACTCTTGTCTTGTAACGGTTTCATTTACATTTTGATGAACGGACCCCTCGAAATTTTAATAAGTCTTATGATGTATAGAACGCGCACGCGTCAATCAATCAGTCAATTATCGTCTGCTGCTTACAAAGGACGTACATAAATAATGTATATATTAAAAGGTGAAAATCGATGTAGGTGAAAAGTGGAAGTTTAGATCTATTGAATACTAATTTTTCGTGAACTCAATCAAGGATATAATAAATATATCAAACAACTTTAAATAATAATAAACTTTTATTTTGCAATTTTAAGGCCCGTATTCTAGAACGTGACTCAACGTTTATCTTTACTTAAATAATAAAATAATCAACTAAATAATAATAAAATAATAAACTATTGCACGCATTTGTGGGAAAATCACTCATATGTAAGCCATTATATTTCAGGCTTCCGGTCATTTTAGACCTCATTGCACCTAGACGTTTGACTTTCTTAGAAACACAGGACTTCTACACAAATTATGTACTACCAAATGAGCCCGCTAGTTGCTGGCTATTAAGAAATATTAGAATACGCATTGGGGTCTCGTTGAAATCTACGCTTCGGCAGCAAAATTTTGTTCGGCATAGGTTGAGCAGGGCAGGCGCAGCGCCATCACGTACGCTCGCGGGGAAAGTGAAATTTGAACAATGCCAGACAAATTGAAGGCTCCAAACAACACGAATAGGCCATTTACGACTTTCAATACGTACACCGGCCATTATAAAAGTATTTCTTAGTAACGAAGTATTACTTCATTCAGGTAGGCACCTCACAGAATATTTTTCGAATTCTTAATACACAAACAGTTTTCATACTAATAATTTACCGACAAATGATAGGAAAACAGTTTGTGGTTTAAGATCAAAAATATATGGACTTGACACGAGTCTCCAATAGATCGTTAACTTAGCAAACGTTATGTGCGTTAACGCACACACACTCACACATACACAATAATAGTTTATTTTATGTCTCTTATTCTGTTTAAAGATTGTTATTATCTTTTGTGAGCCGAACACAATGTTTTCATGGAAGTCGTTAAATCTATCTCCACAGGACAGGCATAGCCTAGTGTGGAGGTCAGTTTTCGTGTATACTGTGTATTTTAAATTGGCAATAAATATTTTTCATTTTCATTTTTTATACATTTGTGTCCACAAACTTCCTTTTTTTATGATCAATGCAAAAGTGTTACTGATTATGATGGTGCAAAATTAAGATTTAAAAAAAATGTTACGAAAAGTTAGTTTCTACGTTATGTTTATTTATATAGTATTAAGAGTAACGGGACTTCATAACTTGTTCGCGTTCTAACGCCGTTAAATGTTAATCTTGAAGGTCGAACTAACCCGCAACTGTTCTATAAAAGGTATATTTTTTACCTGTTGTAAATCAACAGCTATACCGCGTTCACTTTCAAAAACTGGATCGGTCGAGTATGTGTAATTGGTGTTTTTTTTTTATAAAACCATGTACATACAAGAGTTCAGTGACGTTAATTCATTGTGAAAACGGTGTCAGGGTTGTATTTACTACGATTTGTTATCATGATAACATTATTTGTCTCTATATCATTTCTTTTTCCTGATAAATTTTTAGATTGAATCTAGTATTCTTAACGATGGCTTTTCATAAATATATCAAACAACAAGGGAGCATAAGTTATTACTGAAATAGATACTTACTGTATTTATTAAATTAAAATTCATACGTTATCTCGTTAACCATCCTTTACCGTCCACGACAACGCACACTTTCCCACACGGTATAGCAAAAGGAAGATTTGTTTTATTCAAAAAATTGCTGAACTACGTACCTACCTTAAAATCAGTTTCGACCCTTAGCCTGCCTGATTGGTCTGGTCTTTTAGCAAATCCCAATTCGCTATTTACAAATATTGTTATGGTAATATAAGCCTGGCGCACCAGGGTCAGATCTGTTTAACCATGGTCATGAACATGACTTTTACAATTTATGCCAAAAATTAGGATACAGAGGAAATGTTCAAGCCATAACAGACATTTATAATCCATTATATTTTTGCTTCGATAATTTTCCTAGTTGTGCCCCGCGAAATTACCCGCGATATAAGATACTTTCGTGCAGTAAAGTGTAGCTTATGTGTTAATCCAGGGTATCAGCTAACACCATGCGAAATTTTATTAAAATCGCTTCTCTCGTTTAGACTTGAAAAGTAACAATATATACACCCACGAACTATAGCCTTTATTAAATTAATGTTATGCTATTAGAGTGGCAGCTTTACTATTTCAACAATATCATGTATTGAAAAACCACAAAGTAAATAGGATTACATATTTTTACCGTATGTTGTATCTGAAAGTACCTACACACGAAATACTCTTAGACGTTAATCGACCGTCGTCGTGTCGGACAGACTTAGGAGAAACTCGGTAGGTGCTTACAGAAAAGAACAAAAGAACGCAAAGTAAAACGATCTCACTTTCGTGCAGATAAAATTCTAAAATATGAAAAGGTAAATAAAAAGGAAACAATTTATAAATGTTATAAAATATCATTCGTATATTATTTTGTGATTTACTTGATAAATTTGATGATTGGTAACGAATTCTTAATAGTTCTAAGACAGGTTTTGTAGTGGTTCACAAGGTCAAGATTTATTGGAATCCTCACATTTGACGACAATCCAATTGGTGCGCGCCGTGGAGAGCTGAGGTCACTCTTGTGCTCCTCATCGATTTAATAAGCGACGATGACCTAATGCTATATGAATATGATACGAGTTAGAATATTGTTTATAAAATTGCAAAAATAATAAGTTAAAGGACCTATTTGACGCGTCAAGACGTAAGCGCGAAGATAATTTCTAACAAATCTCCAGTTTATTAATATGGGCACATATAATATTATATGGGTTTCGAAATGCGTTAATTTTCGGAGAGATTTCTATAATTACGTAATCGGCGAATGTGCATATCTAAGCATGTAGAGTATTATATGTGAACGCTCAATTAATAGCATTGATCGTCTTACATTGGATCAATGCGGCGTATTAACGCGGTGTGCATCTTTGAACGAAACTAGGCCCATTTTGTTGCAATATCCACTAGAAAAATGTGCAGGAACGCACCACTAAGCTATATACCATTTTAACTTTGTGTTTATGTATGAGACGATGCACTAGGTCATATTCTTCGCAAAGATTCAGTAATTTAATACCTATTAGCTGTTTTCCTGTAGCCTTGTACGCAGCTTAAACTTTTATTGATGATAATAGGTATGCCAGAATGGACAAGCCAACTCTAACACAATTTCAATTGATGATTAATCAATCATTCAGCAATTATCTCAATTTCAAACATAGCCATTAAATAATAACAATAATAACTTGATGAATGCTTTGCAAGATAGCTTTTTATAAGAACTGCAAATAAACATTTAGGTCAACTGCAGTTTGTACTTATAGTTTAACCTAATTTAGCAAAATATTATTGAATTTATACAATAACTGAACCATTACTAAAATGTCTTTCTTTTAAGTAGTGGTATTACTGTAAACAGACATTGTAATAAAGGTCACGCTTATATTTATATTATAGATTCACTCACCAGTTCTAGGAGATAAAGGCACTGCAGGTTTGGGAGCAGAGTTGGAGCATAGCCGGCCAATTTTAGAAGGAGGTTTCAAGCCTGAAGGTTTGGGCAAAGTTGATGGTCTTGTTGAATCAGCTGGCTTTGTTGATGCTGAGGTAGCTACTGATGATAGGGTTTCAGTTGATGATGAGACTGCATTCGCGTTAGCAGCTGCAAGTGTCTCGCCTGCAGCTTCCAGTGGTGGTGTTTCTTGAACTTCACTCATTCTTCATGCACTTTTTTTTAACAAGCATTAAGGGCTAACTATTCGTCCATATTAGGACTCTACTTCTCTACTGAAAACCAAAGACTGCCGAAAATTAACAGCAGATAATTACCGTGTTAAACGCGTCTCAAATCATCGTGTGAACATTAAAACTATAAATATCATGAAGTTCCCGCGCAATAACACTACGCACTATCTGGATCACGGCCAATGTGAAATGTAGAAAATAATATAAATTTAGTGATTGGGTAACTCGGCCCCGAAAATAATCACACGTGAATAACGTTGTCGTATGTATTGTTAGCCTTTATTTACAAAACATTAACACTAAATTATTTATATAAAAATAAAAGAAATATATGAACGGTTACGTAAAGTGTTAAAGAAACTTTTAACGGCATACCTTGGTGAAATAGAGCACAAAAAATGCTTTCCGTAATCAAAAGAAAACTCGAGAGATTTTTACCGCTCGTCACGACCAGCTGAGCTTGATAATGTTATCACTATCACTACATTCACAAAGTTATTGTACATATAACATCTCACAAGATTCTAATAACACGTTAAAAATGTTTATAGATTATAGCACAAATTATAGCTTTACCACTTCAGCACACTAAGCATAGAAGTCAACAGAACGGACGTAACGGAAAATAATTTTGTAGCGAAGCGACACAATACTAGTCCGTCCATGACGTTCAAAACATCAAAGGTGCGTTTCGATTCAACATAACTACTGATCTACGACTTTCGAAGAACAAATTGTTTTAGTGTATAAAAAAGTGCTCTGTGACTAAATTCAAATAATTCAAATGATATCAAGATTTGGTTAAAATCATGAACTAAATATATCATGAATAAAAATATTATTATTTATTTGTGTTTTATGTACTTAAAACCACAAACACTATTTTGTTTATGCGAAACAAAACGTGCAGTGAAAGTTATTTTTGGAGATTGTATGAATGAAAAAATATGTAGATACATATTGGTTTCTTTTACCCCTGCAAGTATTCCTGTTCTGGAATTTAATTATGTATCTGTAATTTCCATAACATATTTTAAGTTTAAATCAAGAAATCTAAAAAATTACTGTCCATGTTGAAAAAAAGGATTTTTATGAGTATAGAATATTTTGACATTACTGCAAAACTTGTCACTCTCACTCATGTCAGTCGATGTGCCTGTCAGTTATACATACTTCACAAATTCACTTTTTTCACGTTTACTATTATTAAATAAATACCTAAGTATATGTAATAAATTGATATAGATTAAAATAAGAAGCAAAATAATTTAAAATGAAGTAAACAAGTTCTCAATAAAATGAAATTGGTTCATAAAAATATCGAAAAAGATGGCTGTGGGTAAGTAAAGTTCATTAATGAAAATTGTTAATAATGTAAATAGGGTTTAAATGGGATCATTCCACCTTACAGGAGTATTAGCCTCATCCCAGAGGAGTCTGAGGATATGTGGCATGCTTATAACCTCATCGCTGAAGGTGATGCGGTGACATCGTCCACAGTTCGAAAAGTGCAAACCGAGTCATCAACAGGCTCGTCCACTAGTAATAGAGTAAGAACCACTCTAACCATTCGAGTTGAAAATATAGATTTTGACACTCAAGCATGTGTGCTGAGGCTTAAAGGGCGAAATATTGTCGAGAATCAATATGTTAAGGTAAGCATTCATGCCATATTTTACTTTGTTCTCTGAACTGTGATGTTAAAAAATATGCCAATAGTGTATCTTGGCATAATGAATTGAACCAGTACTAGCATATTATGGATTAGTGTTATGGGATATCATAACTTATTTATGAAGATGGAGTAAAGGTTTGTGTTATTACATTATTAGCTGTACCTGCAATGTGCCCCATATATATTTTTACCTGTGTAGATTTTCATGCAGTAAAACATCAAATTGATGTCAAGCATGCATTTTGCTCACCTGGTAGAAAGTATTTATGCTACCCATTGACATTTTAAATGGTTCCCATGTGTTCAAAAATATCCTGACTATTAATTTACTAAATTTCAGATGGGCGCATACCATACATTGGATTTAGAACTAAACAGGAAATTTATACTACAAAAAACACTATGGGATTCAGTGGCCCTGGAAAGGGTGGACATGGCTTGCGATCCAGCTCAGAGTGCCGATGTTGCGGCTGTTGTGATGCAAGAAGGTTTAGCTCATGTCTGTCTGATCACTCCATCAATGACATTGGTTCGCTCCAAAATTGATGTAACCATACCAAGGAAAAGGAAAGGTTTTGTGCAGCAACATGAAAAGGTATATAGTCTATGATATCATTACTGTTGCTGATGATCTGAATGAAAACAATGTTAAAAAATTTAATGCTCTAAGCCTGAAGACACCATAAGTCATAACAATAAAATAATACTCAAATTCCTATAAAATTTTCTTAAATGCTATTTATCCAGCATAAATAATAAATAGCAGGGTACTGTAGTATGTATACATGGGTGGAAACTCATGACACACAATACATGAATCTTGTATGTACGCGTGTGCTACGTTTGAGTGGTTAAAAGATCAGATTATACTTTATGGAAGACTTCTTTGTTATTGATGTGATTATGAAAATCTATTCTTTGGTTTTTTGTTGTATTTAAGTACCTGCATTCTCTAAAAATGACCTAGGGACATTTGAAAACTTGACTTTCATATTCATCATATTAAGGGTTATCATTTGCTGGTTCAGGGTGTGTTGACAAGGGCTAGAGTCTTGTTTGTGGTTCAGTTTGCTTGGGTCCAAGAAGGACCTAAAGGGACTCACCACATCCCATAACAATTCTTATTGATCATGAAATTAGTAAAACGATTTTGCATGCAGTTATGTCAATGTTTATTTATATCATCATCATCATCATCATCAGCTCATTAAACGTCCCCACCGAGGGGCACGAGCCTACCCGTATAGGGTGATTAGGCCTTAGTCGTCCACGCGGGCCCAGAGCGGATTGGACGACTTCACACACAACCTTCGAATCTCTTCGCAGGCGTGCATGAAGGTTTCCTCACGATGTTTTCCTTCACCGTAAGAGCGTCGGATAACGTACATATATTTTTCGAAAATTCGAAAATACATTGGTACGTGTCGGGATTTGAACCTCAGCCCTCCCGGTAGGAAGGCGACAGTCGTCACCGCTGAGCCACCGACGCTCATTTATTTATATGTCAATTCTTATTACCATTTTTATTAAATTTTCAGGGCCTTAATAAATTTTATGAAGCCGTAATGCAAGGAATTCTTAGGCATGTGGAGTTCAGTATAGTGAAATGTGTGATCATTGCCTCTCCAGGTTTTGTCAAAGATCAATTTTTTGAGTATATGATGCAGCAGGCCATTAAAACAGACAATAAATTGCTTATTGACAATAAAAGTAAATTTCTATTAGTAAAAGCCTCTTCTGGATTCAAGCATTCATTGAAAGGTAATTTTAATATAATTATTATTTTAGTTGTTCATCGTGTCTTCAGCCAGTTATTAAATATACTTGTGCTTGAGAAAAAAAATGTGTCTTTTTTTAACATTTGTTATTATTGTAAATCCTAGAACAAAAGAAGACACATGTGTTTATGTTAGTGGTGTTGGTTTCTGCACTTAGTCCATGCAGTGGACCAATGTGCGTGAAGAAGATAGTAATGGTAATATAATAATGGTACATTAATCAACCATCTTGGTTTAATTGTTTTTGTTATTCACTTAAATGTGGTGAAATACAAAAGAAAATCAGTTTTTAGACATCTCTTGTAGATGCATCCTTAGACAAGGATATAACTTAAATAGTTATAATAAATCCTTGATTATAATCACAGCACACACATTATTTAACTTACAGTCTTAATAAGATAATGCATTTTTTGCAGAGGTACTGCAAGAGCCTGCTGTTATAGCAAAAATTTCAGACACCAAGGCTGCAAGTGAAGTTAAACTGCTTGAGAGCTTTTACACCATGTTACAGTTAGAACCAGCAAAGGCATTCTATGGAAAGAAGCATGTAGAAAGGGCAAATGAGGCAATGGCTATAGAGACACTTATGATATCTGACAAACTATTCAGGTTTGGAATTTTTTAATATGTTTTATTTCATGATATTTTAACATTATTTCACTCAATAAATGTTAAGCATAGTTTCTGTTGGCTGATATTTGGTTGGGATGAGTGATTCCCATGCTGAATTTGCACTATGTCTTATATGCAGAGTGAAATAAGAATATGAGAAATGTAAGTGATCTATGGTTTGTTTACGCCAATTTAATTTGGCAACCTTACCCAGTGCGCCGGAAAACGGATACAAGTCCACTTGAAAAATAAGTGTTATTTTGTATGTGCGTGTTTTGCTATATCCAAAAATAAATATTTCAGATGTCAAGATATAAGGCAAAGGAAGGAGTATGTGGCTTTAGTGGATTCAGTGAGAGATAATGGGGGTGATGTGCGGATATTTTCCAGTATGCATGTGTCTGGTGAACGTAAGTATTTTCCAGAGCCCTTTTCTAGTTGCTCAAACATTGGAATTAATAGGTGCATCTTGACACAACGTAAAAATCTCATTACTCATGCATGTTTAGTAGCTATACAACCCCAGGATTTTATTTAACTCTGAACAGGGGGGTTATCGCCATCTCTTTTAACAGTATTACTATAATGATACATCAGCAATTTTATATTACAAAAGATGAAATAATATTATTGTATTACCCAGAATTAAATTCTGGGTATTACAATATACTACAAGATGCATGTTGATTTTGTTATGAGTAAGTAACTGCTCTGTGATCTATATTATAGTGTCATTGTATTGTATGTGTATTAGAGCCCTGTACCTGCTTGAAATCAAAATTCTTTATATTTTTCTAGTAATATCATGTGATAATGTATTTCAGTATGACCTCTTCCAATATTTTAAGCTCAGGATGTAGACATTCATACTTATTTAGTAAATGTTGCCTGACAAGAGCTGCATTTCAAAAAGGTGGTTTGCAGTAAAATTAAATGCTGATCCATTTTATTTACAGAATTAGATCAGCTTACTGGAATAGCAGCAATTTTACGTTTCCCTATGCCTGAACTAGAAGATAGTGACGCGGAGGGTGACAGTGACGAAGATTCAGATTAATAATATTTAAAAAACTTGTATTAAGGCTGTGCTTGTTACTAATAATTTATGCCTTGAATTTTGAATCCATCGGAAGCCAATGTGAATTTTGTTAAATAATGTACATATGTGTATTTTAATTTTATCTTTGCTTAATTGTTTGTATTTTATTGTAAATATTGAATATAGAATAATAAAACCAATTGTTACAGCAAGATGTTTTTTATTGTATCCTTAGCAATCAGGGTATTTGTATTATAATTTATAGAAAGTTAAAAGTAACTTAGACCAGCTCTAATGCTAACTCTAAGCTGATGCAGCTTCAAGTGCCTGTGTTCTCTGTTTACGCTTCTCTATCTTCTTTTCTTCTTTAACCTTTTCATCGTGGAGGCGCCTCTTCTTTCTAAGTAGCCATATTTCCTTCTTTCTCTTTTCTTGGCCTGCCTTCATGCTCTTATACAGATTCCTGTGCTTCTTACGCACAAGTTTCTCTCTCAATCTAAAGGCTTGCTTATCTTCTATTTCCTTCTGGTATGGATGATCTTTGTGTGTCACACCAGTTGTAACAGCCATAGTCTTTTTCTGTAATTAAATAATGTATTTGTTTTTTGTTTCTATAGAACAAATCCCAGCAGAATATATTGTAACTTACCTTTTGCTTAGCTAGTTGCTTTTTCTTGGGGTCCAAGTCATCTTCTTCCTCATTTTCAGTTGATGATTCATTCTCAACCTCTTGGTTGTATTGTTTAGCAAGGGCTTCTTCTGGATCACCTTCAGGTTCAGAGTCTTTCTCATCATCATCTTCATCACTGGCTTCTTCAATGTCACTGCCAGATTCTTCATCATTATCTACAAAAAAGAAGTAAATATATTATAAAATCTATAACAACATGTGGAATAAATTAAGCACATAACATTTCATTACTTACTAAGTGGCTTGAAGTTTGGATCAAGCAATTCTCTTTCTTCTGGTGGTTTGTAGACTTGGTCTCTGATCTTGTCAGAGAATGGAGACAAATGTGGAGGTAATACAGCTCCCATCAGGTACTTGTTGATTGGCAGGAGTGTCCTAGCATTGACACTATCAAACACCCATTGTGGTTGGATGTAATAACGGGAGAGATATTGTTTATCCATACTCGGTCTGTCAACTATCTGGTATGCAATACTTTCATCTGTCTCATCAAATGTTGCCCCAACAAAGTGGTCCTTGTCCCAAGACACTTCACCACCAAAACATCGAATTATGAATACTAATGGTTCTCTTGGCACTTCCCTGTTGATAAAGAATTTAAGACCTTTGAACATAGTCTTGAGTTTTTTAACTTTTTCAGCTTCCTGTTTTGCTTCCTCCAACTTTTGTGGGTCGTCATCTTCAGTGTTGAAAATGTCAATATCTGGCAATTCCTCTGCCTCATTGGCACCAGTGATTTTCACTACTGGTATATTCATTGCAGCTATTCTCTCTGCTACATATGCTTGTTCATCAATAAGGTCTTTGTCATTATCAGAAGAAAACGCTGCAGTCAGTTTAGGTGGATACACTAGATTTAATGAGTGATATAGTTTGAAGTTCACAAAACCAAGCATCATGGTATAAAACTCTACAAAAGTTGACATAATTTTAAAGTCTACATCATCTTTATTTTGAGGCTGCAAATTATAAAAATAATTAGTAATTTACAAATAAGAATGTTGGAAAAGATAAAATAAATAATGAGTTGCAATTTATGTAATTGTTGCATTTGCTTGCTGCAAATAGAAATTTTGTTGAATTTCCAATATTGTTTTATTTCAATAAATTATAGTAATATAGATATTAGTAACATTATTACCTGGAAAGAAAAGTGATGTGGGACAATCCAAGTGATGGTTTGCCCTTCCAGCTCAACTTGATAATAATACCCTTTGACTGATACAAACACTTTTCTTAGGGCTTTTGCTGAAATTATTGCATGCATGAACTCAACTGTCAGTCTACGACAAAGCATAGACTGATCTCGAGGTACTCTTTTTAGGGAAGGGAATGTACTAAATAAGAAGCAGAGAGTAAGGCAGTCATCCAAGTCCCGGAGAGCATCAACAAATGTTGGATATCTTTCTTTTACAATGTGGTCAATGTTTATGTCTGGATAATCACGTAAATACTTTCTCATCTGTCGGTATTCCCTCATAGCACGAGCTTTCCTGATTTTTTGTTGGAAAACCTGAAATTCGCATAAATATTATTTATTAGCAATTGTAAAATCAAAAACACAAGGGCATAATACAAGTACACCAATAATAAACTCACTTTTAATTCTCGCAGTTTCCATAGTATGGGTTCGTGTAACAGGAACTTTATATCCTTTGTGTGGTAAAGAGTTTTAATGCCTCCAGCACCTTTCTGGGCTCTCTTCCGATTTCGTGGTTCTCTCGGATATATACCTTTTAAAATGCATATTCGCCTAAAATCTTTCAAAGACAATTGCAATTTTTTCAAAGCCGCTTTCCTAGTCATAAACTGTGCCCCTTCTCCGGAGGAATACTGTAAAGCAAAATATTTTTTGGTTAGGATAACAAAAACACGTGTGTGACGTAGTAAACGCCTCTTTAAATTACACACGTACCTTCTTTTTCTTTTTGGACACCATTTTAATATCAAATATTAATGTCAATTACTTGATTTTAATCCCTTCCAGTGGATAATATACTGATAATATAATTTTATTTTTCAGTTCTCATTTTTGTCAGCATTGTAAAAATGACTGACAGATCAAAAAGAAATAGAACTTTGACAGCGGACATTCTTTTTTGTTGATTCGTTCCATATGGGGCCAGCTAAGGTCAATGATCATGCTGTCTCGTCATTAGGAAGTTAAATTTATATTTTGAATATTGATATAATGAGCGTCGCATGATAGATGATTTCCCTCCCTTTACCAAAAGCCAATGGATGACGCAAACAGCTATAGATCAATTGCCTTACTCAGCTCCATGTACAAACTTTTGGAAAAGTTGCTAGCAATAAGGATAAGTCCTCTCATTGACGCCATTGTGCCAGTACAGCAGGCAGCGTTTAGAGGAGGACGCAACTGTACGTCACTTACTACACACATAGAGACAGGATTCCAAAAGCAACTGAAAACTGTTGCCGTTTTCGTAGACTTGTCTGCTGCTTATGATACTGTCTGGTGGCATGGTTTCTACTTCAAACTAATGAAAGCAGTACTTTGCCGTTGTGTTACGAGCCTCATAGATAACATTTTAAGTAATCGCCGATTTACTGTCCATCTCGGTGACAAAAGAAGTCGTGCTAGAACTCTGCAGAATGGCCTTCCGCAGGGATCAACTCTCGCGCCTATGCTGTTTAACCTTTACACACATGATTTACCTGAAACAACCTCTAGGAAATTTGTATACGCAGATGACATCGCCTTAACGCATCAAGACAAATCATTTGTGGCTTCAGAGCACCAGCTTTCCATAGAGCTTGCGATGCTTAGCCGTTATCTTAAAAAATGACGATTGGTACCAAATGCTGCTAAAACTGAAGCTTCCACTTTCCACCTTAATAATCAACTAGCATCATATAGCCCAAGTATTGTGTTTGTACTGTGTGTGTAGCTGATGATGATGATGACCTACCGTTATCCAGTAATGCAATCATACAACAAAATCATACCTCTTGGGTTAATAATAACCACCATGAAGCCTGTGACATTTGCCACTTCCATAAAACCGTAATGCATTTAGATTACCGCCCATTGAAGGTTATTTTATTTTCTTTTAGAATTTCACAAATTTTTAAAGTGATACGTAGGTATTCCTTTTTATATTTAATGAAGCTTTTAATGTTTAACACTTTTTCGGTGTGCTCGGTATTTAAATTTGTGGACGCTGGTGTCCCACAAGGTTGTGCTGGTGTCGCCCACTGTTTCTCTTGCATAATAATGATATGCTACGGATTAGTGGTATTTATTGCTATGTAGATGGTAGCAGGGGTTTGCATACCTGTCGTGCAAATCTTTCTGAGGAAGACGTCGTCGATTGCCGAAGTCAACTTGTGTCTAAGGTCGGGAGTGCTCTTAACCAAGTCTCGGATTGGGACCGTTAGAACTTGGCTCAGTTTAACCCCTTGAAGACGCAACACCATTTGTCGTTCGTTTTAATTCCTAAACACTCAGCTACAACTTGCATCTAGTATAGGAATTATCGGTGTT
This sequence comes from Leucinodes orbonalis, assembly GCA_019425675.1. Taxonomy (NCBI): domain Eukaryota; kingdom Metazoa; phylum Arthropoda; class Insecta; order Lepidoptera; family Crambidae; genus Leucinodes; species Leucinodes orbonalis. The sequence continues at coordinate 183,302 of PQWD01001039.1, forward strand.
GATATCGAGCAGTGTCCAGTTCCGCGATCATTTGGATGATAAAGCTAAGCTGGTTAATAAGAGGCTTGGTAAACTCAATAGGTCGAAGCGATATTTCATGTCGGGCCAACGCTTGCAACTTTATAAGGCGCAAATTCGTCCCGACATTTTATATTGCTCCCACCGTTGGGCTGGAGCACCCAAGTACCAGTTTTTTCCATCTGACCGCATTCAAAGACGAGCTGCTCGAATCGCCAACGATCCCGTTATTTCCGGTCGGCTTGTTCCTATGTGTTTGCGTAGAGATGTTACATTACTCTGCATCATCTATCGTATAGTTTGGTATAGCATAAAAAGATCACCGTGACCAAATCAATAAACAATTTTATTAATGGAACTTTATTCTTTATATTTCATTATTACAAAATAATAAATAATTAATTAAATTATACGACGATTATTACGTAGTTATTCGCTTTCTTTGGCTGGGGGAACAGAAGTAGTAGTCGGCGCCACGGGAGAAACTGCTGTTTGAGCCTGGGCCCAAGCTGTGGGGTCCACCATTATGTACTGGTATGGATAACCATATGAAGGCCACACCGGAGATGCTTGTGATATAACAGAGCTAGCTGTTTCATCGGTGAGACCAGCATCCTTTAGAATTGACATCATATTAGCGTAGGCAGTCATTTGGGGATAAAAATATTGGTACGGGTTGTATTGGGGAACAGCTGCCGCAGTGGGAAATTCCACTTTACCTTCTGTTTGAGCTAGCGTAGGGTTAGTAGGCAAAGAATACGCGTACGGCAAAGCACTAGCTTCCGACTTGCCTGGTTGGCTTGCTTGCTGGATGGTTGGAAGGCTATATGCGTACTGCATTGGCGGATTCGCCACAGCTCGCTTTTGGGTGTTCAGTTCTTCGCCGTTGAAACTGGACGGTATGGCGGGGTGTTGCATTTGTAGAAAATGTAGTGGATGATCAGCTAGCCATTGAGTTTTCATTCCGCTATCTTCGGTGGCCGCAACATATAAGTCGCCAGTTGTTCCATCTATCGAAGGCTTGACGTACAACCCGTGCACCGGGTGCAGCTGATTCGACGTCTTCGAGTAGGCTACGTGTCCATTGGCGAAAGCAAAAATAGCTTTCACAGTGACTAATATCAGTAATCTGTTCATGTTGGAGCTACCAGTATGACTGAAGTGAATGGTGATGAGATGAATTCTTAATCACTTTTTATACATTTCAAATCTCCTAGGAGTGTAATGCCAGATAATGATAATTATCGCGATTGCTATAACGTGGAGATAAATCGTTAAGTATATAACACGTTTTGTTGTTTAGATTTTAAATCTCCATTTCTCAATCAAATAAATTGATAAGTGATACTGATAATATTATTAAGGAAAGGTTTCAATTACGAATACTTATTTTTACACACAAATAGATAGGGATATGCTTAAATTATTGAATTCCTAGTTATTGTTTTTGTCAGAGACACGTTCTTTAGTGGAACTAATTTAAAACTTAGCCATGCAAATTAATCAAGGTCGATACGAATTATTTAGCGTTGGTGATTTTTGCGGCAACTGATGACTTATCATTTTTATAGACATTCATAATAAGCACAATAAATCTAAAATGTCAAATATGAGAAGGTGGGATTATGAGGTAACTAAAATTCACTGCTTGGTAGGATTTTTCTCAGTCAGTGCTTACTGTATCTATGTTCTTGGGAACTTGGATGCATGGACAGTAAGTTTGCGCTTTGCGCGTTCATCATCAGAACCCCATCAGAAATGTAGGTGTTTAGGCTTATTTACAAAGGCTGATGGCGATATTTAAACCCTTATGAGGTTTTTTCACATATGTTGACACCAGATTTTAACATTATGCTTAGATGTAGTTTATTGTTTATATAAGCCTTTTTTTACGACTTGCGAAAGGTCGCTGGTGGAGGCTGGATGGGAAAAGCGGAGGACCGTGATATCTGGCGCAAAATGGGGGAGACCTATGTCCAGCAGTGGACTGCGATAGGTTAAATAGATAGATAGAAGCCTTTATGCCATGATGTCAAGGTCGATGATATCCAAGGAAATTAGCAGTGGTGATATAACTTAAAAGTCGTTAACTAAACTTAATTATTTATTTCATTAACCTTTTAAAGAAGAGTACAATTAAAAAATGGGTCAAATCTCGAATTCACCCATTAAAAACCGGCATAAACTGCATCGGAGGTCAAATGATCTAAGCGTTGGTTTAGATCGCTAAGTGATCCAGTTTGCTAATGATATTGCAGGCTGAATCACCAGATTGTCTGTAATGAAAAATGATTACGTGCTCAGAAGTCGTTGTTAACCCATCAATCCCCACTGCCGGTTCTTTACTACACAATCTCCCCATGGCAATGCTATGTGGGAACGCTTGTGGCCTGCAATGGGACGTTATAGGCTTTTTTATGTTGCAAAGTGTACAGGACAGCCAGGACGCTAATCTGATGCTCAGTGATACGCCTGACCATGACCGAGCGGCGTTAAAGGAGATCTAAAACTGATAAACAGTTATACTTCTCTATCAATGCCGCACTGCGCACGTCACCTGAGACATCAGATGTTAGGTCTCTTATACCCCGTATTTTTACTATCCACAGTGCCCTTATTCCGAAACACAAAAGTGCAAAACACTCATATTTCACGGGACGATATCTGGCACTGCGGTGGTACCGACGTAGACAAATCAGTTCAGTACCAAGTATACCACCTAGTGGTACGCTGATGATAAACCGGCATAATTATGGCTTAGTAATCATTGAAGCTATTATAACCATTTTTTAATAATCTTTATTTAGGGAGCTTAGTCACATTTGACCACGTCGCTCCATTATGTCCAAACTATTTATATACACAAATTTTACTTTAATTTAGGTTCATACAATTTATTTGATTCATTTGCTATTTTTGACAATAGTCTAGCAAGGGCTATATTTATTGTTCCGACTTGGGCAAAGGTGAGGTGGGACAGTGCTTTATATAGTTCGTTCGCACACATTCATTAATATGTAAAGTACAATGAAACATACCACAATCTTCACATAAAGACGTTGATGAAATGCCTTATAGCAGCGCCGGATCTTCAATTTTTTTTGGGTGGGGCAAAATTTAGAATGCCGCCCCGCCCTCTTTATTTATTTTACCTTTTATCATCTATATATTCACTAATTTATATAATAGTCCTCAAATTGATTGACATTTGGACAAAGCTACAACTTTTTACGCAGCTGTGATCAATTCAGAAAAACATCTCCTTGTCTACTCCTCGCGTTGCCAATGATAAGCCAATGGTAAGCTCTCATGTACTCGGCCTGACATAGTAGCGCTCTCGTACAAACATTTCAACAATTCGATATAGCAGTAGTCAAGTCAGGCACCGTTGGAGGAATGAAACACAGCCCAGTCTCGATCGAATCGAAGGCTTTCTCATAGTCCACAAACGCCAAACATAATGGTCAGTTATACTCTCCGCTCTTCTGTATAACCTGCCACAGCGTATGTAATATGTAGTCTATGGTGCTGAAGCCTTTGAGGAACCCGGCTTGTTCGGAGGGCTGGAAATCGTCAAACATATGCGCGAGACGGATCATAATGACTCTGGAGAATAACTTGAAGATGTGGCACAATATCGTAATGGGTCGTTAATTCTTCAATAAGCTTTTAATATCTAAGATAACTCGTAACAGATGTAAAAACGGCAAGATTAGTTTATTTTAGTCATTTTTATAATGTAATGTCGTATGGTCTACCGTTGTGGGGTACGGCTGCCGACATTGATACAATATTTGTGCTACAAAAAGAGCTTTTATCTACAACCTTAGACCACGTGACTCTCTTAAAGAACAGTTCAAAGAAATAAATTTGTTTTTTTGTAATGTAATTTTTGTATATTTTTGTCGTTCATAAGTGCTTTTTGTAAGCCTAATTTAAATAAATGAATTTTGACTTTAACTTATCATACCCGGAATATTAGGCTCTCTCCAAGCGGATACGAAAACTCGTTCGCAGAGAATTCTACTATTTCAATACAAGGTTAATTAAGGACCTTATTAAGGAGAACAGGGGGCCCAAAGTTTTCCAAAAACCACTTGGAGGAGCATTCTGGTGAAGCTTAATATAGCAGATGGCCAACTACTCACATTACGCCAACAGATCCTGGAAGAGGTTGAGAAATTCTATGGATTTGTCGAGCGCTCATCAGTACAGACCGAAGACAGCGAAGATCTACGTGCCCTACTAAGGCACCATTGTACGTAGGATATGCCGGATGTTGACGTTAGCGAAATTAGTGCAGCACTGAAGCAACTGAGAAATGAAAGGGCCCCGTGGGATGACGGTATTACGACAGAACTCCTAAACACCGGTGGACAACCCATCCTTAGGACATTAGGTGAGCTCTTTTAATGCCGTCATCTACCTGGGAACTACACTGGAAGCGTGGTCCACAAGCGTTCTTTAAGAAGGGTGATAAAGCTCTCTTGAAGAATTATAGACCGGTAGCGTTCTGATAAGCGTCGGTGGCGTCCTTCTCCAGATTGTCCAAGAATAAGTTTACTTGGGCTAAAACTTGACCGGCACAATTTCGGAAGGGAAGCTAGTAGGAGGATTCATTTGGGCTGGGCGGCATCAGGCAAGTTACATCAGATCTTCACGTCGACGATTCCGCAACGCTTAAGGACAAAAGTCTTTGAGAAATACGTCCTACCCATACCAACATACGCAGATGAGACATGGACACTGACTGCGGATTGGTTCAGAAATTCAAAGTTACTCAACGAGCGATGGAGCGTGCTATGTTGGGAGACTCTTATACATAAAATCAGAAATGATGTTATCCGCAAAAGAACTAAAATTACCGGCATAGTTCGCCAGATTAGCGAACTGAAGTGGCAGTGGGTAATGATGTCGCAGAACCGATGGCCGTTGGAGCAGACGAGTTCTGGAGCGGAGACCGCGTCTTGGCAAGTGTAACGTAGGACGCCCTCCGGCCCGATGGACCGACAACTTGCGAAAAGTCGCTGGTGGAGTCTGGACGAGAAAAACGGAGGACCGGAATATCTGGCGCAAAATGAGACCAATGTCCAACAGTGGACTGCGATAGGTTGAATAGAGAGGGAAAAGGTTTAATCACCTTTCTTGAAGAAGAACACCACCACGCCATTGCTCCTCACCTTTGGTGTCGCACCATCACCGATTCCGGAATTAAAAAGCTTCTGAAGGGTCTTAAGCACTGGCGTGCCCCTACTTTCAAAAGCTCTGCGGTATATCCGTCGTAGCGGGGGTCTAATAACGCTTAAGCTGTTTCATAACCATCCTAACCTCGGCAAAAAAGCAATGTCATTAAAAAGTACAATTTATCAATTATTGGTATTGATATTAATCAATTAAGTTCTATAATGAAATAAGACTACTCGCCTCAGCTTTTTCGAAGTCACACTGGATGAAAAAGGCGTTTTATTTCCAATTTATTTTGTATATTTTCTTAAAAAACGTGGTCGCTTGATGCAAGTAAAAGGAGCTTAATTGTTTATTTTTATTTTTTTTTCAATTGTAGCTGTCCATCATGAAAATGATATAGCTTTAAAGCAGCTAAGTTGGCATCAATTAACATATATAACTTTGAAATAATACACTGCTGCCCTGTATAGAGATCGACGAGAGAGTTTTCGTATACAGCGTCATTCCTCAGATCGCAGCTGCACCCGCCTGCTGACCGTGATCTGCGGGCGCCTATTTAGAACTATGCAAAAAAATGTAATGGTTCAGTAACATGCCTTACTCCGCGCTCCGGTTATCAGTCGTATTTCTATGGCCATGCACTTGTACTATTATTTATTCCGCGGGCAAGTAAGGTAAATGATGGTGGTCCATTAGTCGGTTTGCCGCCCCTGACCGTGCCGCCCGGGGCACGTGCCCCGTCTGCCCCCCTAGATCCGGCCTGCTTATAGCATTTATTTCAAAAATAAATTACATTAAAGCTCTCAGATGTGCTTTCGCCACATGCTCGGTGAAGCGAAAAAGTAAGTCCATAGAACATGTAGGATGTCTAATAACTTTCATCTTTAATAATAAATTACTTCCATTTCGAGACAAGAATAATCCATGTGGTTAGTATGACCTAAAATTATGTTAGTACAAAAAATGAAATAAAAACACAAATATAATAAAATACAGAAAATCTGTCAATAATTATATGACGCTGGTCGGCCTAACATTCGCAGAAAATGCCTGATAATAGGGGAGTCATATCTCTCTGGCACGGTCTTAAGAATAGTATTGGACCACGATCTATTTTAAATTGGATAAAAATTACTAAGCAAAATACTAAGTTTCATACTCTACTTTCTATAATGCTCTACTATAGAGCCGTAAATGTAACTCTATTACTTTAAGGCAATAAAATTTTACATATTGGTACTCGATCAAGAGTACTATTATGCTTGTTCAGCATTTGTGTATTTTATTTACGGTTACATTTGTGACGGTATCGTGTTACAGAACCTCAATATGTATAAGGGCAAACGAAGAGTTCTCACTTTGCGGATGGAAATGTCCTCCAACGTGTGTTAACATGAGACTTATGTCTTCAGGTAAATACATAATAAATATCCACTATCATTCACACAACGCCATTTAGTACCAAACTAAGCATTAATATGGCCTGGAATATGGATACTAAACAAAGTTAAATATACTTAAATACATGTTTTTTTGTAAAAACACACATATGTATAATACATAGAAATCACCCAGACCATTACAAACAGACATGTTTATGCACACAAATATTTGTACTGCGCGGGGATCGAACCCGGATTTTTTTATGTGAATGCCGACGTCTCAGCCATAACACCAGATCTGACGGTAAATGTTATTATATGTACAGAAATAAAAAAATCCAAAACATTCACACAGTGCCAGATTTGAGTACATTTTGTATGCATAACGGATAATCACACTTACCTATAAATTTTTATGCCAATTTTTTGCGCATACATAGAAACACCCACACCGATACAAAGATATGTACATGTTCATGCACACAAATGTATGGACTGCCCGAGGATAGAAATCGGACCCTTGGTGTAATAGCCGTAGGTGTTAATTCATTTCTCAACAATTGGGGTAAACATCACGGGTCTTCAACAACAAGCGTATCAGTCACTATGTTTTTTATTTCATATTTATGCAAACGAGAATACGGTTTAACTGATGGTGAGTGATACCGTTACGCATGGTCGCTAACATCAGGTGATTCGATGGTGTTTACCACGCTGACCACCACGTCAGCCTGGCGACGGAGAGGTATTTGTGATTCCGAATAAAAATAAGGGTTGTTAAAATTTAATAAATAAAGCTCACGCCTTGGCCCCAGAGGGATAGACAGAGATAATTGAACGCCCCTTTGCGCAGTCCTGACATGCTTCACTAGCTTCATTCACATCCATCAATCTTTTCATTCAAGCTCTTTTATTCCTCTTCCTAAGGACCCCAGCCTTCTTAAGGACTTGACCAATTTGGTAAAGGTAGACCTTCCACAGTAAGACAAAGAACCTGCTTTGCTATTCTTCTTTCACTCATGTTGTTAAAATTAACATATACTAATGCAAACTATGAACATAGGCGGGACCCTCTGTACTTCCGTATGGGAGTGTAAGGTGGGATGCCGGTGCTCCGCAGGCTTTATCAGGGATGAATACAGCAAGAAATGCGTAATGGTCCAAGACTGTCCAGGTTGGAATCTCTTTATTTTTGCATCATTAAATGTTTTAAGCGTCGGTGGCTTATTGTTGTGGACTGTTGCCTTTCGATCTGGAGGTCGCAGGTTCAAACCCGCCACGTACCAATGTATTTTCAAATTTTCGATGATTATATTATGTTTATCCGACGCTCTTACGATGACAAAAAACATCGTGAGGAAACCTTTGCATGCTTACGAAGAATTTCATAGGTTGTGGGTGATGTTGACCAATTCACACTGGGCCCGCGTGGACGACTAAGGCCTATACGGTTACAGACCCTTTAGGTAGGGTAGGTTCGTGCCCCTCTGTGGGGACGTATGAGCTGATGTGATGATATTTTTTTGATCGTTATTATTTATTTCAAGGTGACCGTGAGGGTCTCTGCTTGGGTACTTCAACCTCACTTATTTCTGCAGTTTTCGGTTTATATATGTACCTACTTAAATAAAATATATAATGTACATCTATATAGACGTAACAATGTTAAGTCACACTTAAAATTGTTACGTCACATCTTTGCAACGGCACTATGAATCCGTTTTGGTGTTCACTGTTGTATTATTATAGATAATAAATTTAAAAAATCCACCGAGACAAGATTCACGTCGTCCGATGCGAAAGATGCCACTTTCCTGCAAGGAAGGAGGATTGCTTCATTGATTACATTTTACGTTGTAAAGATTCTCTGATAATATCAAATGCCAAGCAATTTAATATGTTTTTGTTAGTGCGAGAAGACATGACGAACTCGTATAGAATAAAGAGCCTTTTATACCATGTTCTTTTTAGCAATAAAGAACATGGTATAAAACATACAATTTTGGGATGCACATGCTTCGCTATAAATAAGTTGGCATGCAATTGCTAAATCGAATCCCTGAATCACCAAAACAGCTAACATAAAAACTATATATTGCTATAGGAATGACTATAGAAACAGTTCACTTTAAAAGTTTACACATTCCTACTACAGTCATTACGTCCACTGCTGGAAAAATACGTCTTCTTTATTATTTTTTTGACGACCCATTTGGTGTCGCGGTTGAGAGGTCGACTGCAACACCAAGGGTTCGATCCCACGGCAGTACAAACATTTGTATGCGTGAACATGTCTGTTTGTAATGGTCTGGTTTTCTATGTATAATATGTATGTATTTACAAAGTACCCATAATACAGACTTCACGCTTAACTTGGGGCTAGATGGCGCTGTGTGAATGTCAGTTTAAAAAACTTATAATATATATATATATATATATCACGGGATAGGCGCTATTTCGTTTTAGTTATTTTTTTAATTGGAGATGACATCATTCGTTAGTAGAAATACATTACAATACATTATATTCCCTGTAGGTAGTTTAATAAAAAATGCATAAACGAAGTTATGAAAATTAAATGTGGGTCACTCGAATTGAGGTGGACGAACGCGATCGCACCAAACCATCTGGTGACGCAGGAAATCTTGAAATTCCGTGCGTAAGCGTATATTGCTGTTACGAAATCGCACTAATGCATAAGATATAATGTTATTATGGCATTATTGTTTTGTACGATTTAAAATTGTTACTTTTTTTCGAAAAGTCTGGAATGTTTCAAAACTGATATTACGTGTTCTGTGCCTAAGGAGGTGTAGTGTTTTTGCATGTTTTCTTCAAATAAAATTTAATTTTGGTTAGAGTTGTCTGTTTGCAGGTATTACCTTTATCATTTGTTCATTCTCAATCTTTTTGAACATCATGTTTGTGGATGAGATTATTTAATTATGTCCAGCATTAAAAATACAAGTTTGATGGAGTACGAGGCATACCTACAATAAGTTTACTACATTAATCCAAATAAAATTAAGTTTCTAAACGAATGAGTGAGGTACCGAAAGCCCAGAATCCCTTTTTCCCCCCCTTTTTTTTAAACCTCTCACGATTATTAGGAAAGGTAGGAAACGGTCGTTGCTCCATCATAGTTACAAGTGTCCATGGCTGAAGATATTGCTTAACATCAGGTGTACCGATTGCTCGTTAGTCTTCCTATAATAAATATCTATAATTAGGTGAAACTTAAAAGTATGAAATATCAATCATCATCAATCAGCCCACCATCGTCCACTACTGAACATAGGCCTCCCCCAATGAGCGCCAACTATCCCAGTCCTGAGCAGTCTGCATCCAACTTCCACCAGCCACCCTCCTCAAATCATCAGTCCAACGGGCAGCCGGACGTCCCACGCTGCGCCTGCCTAAGCGAGGTCGCCACTCCAACACGTTTGGCTCCATCGACCATTTGAACGTCTGGAGACATGACCGGCCAACTTCCACTTCAACGTGCTCCGGCGGATATCTTCATTACGAATTTTATCCGCCAATGAGATCCCGAGCATTGCCCTCTCCATTGCACGCTGAGCGACTTTTAACTTGTGAACCAGCCCTACGGTGAATGTCCAAGTTTCGGCTCCATATGTCATTACCGAAGGACGCACTGGTTGAATACCCTAGCCTTTAAGGACTGCGGGATCGACGACTCAAAAAAAATATGACGTAGCTTCCCATATGCTGCCCAGCCCAGACTCTTCTGTTGGCTTCCTTATCGAAGTTGTTTCGGCCAAGTTGTATGAAATATAATGAAGGTAAAAATAACTTTTCAAAAATACGCTTTTATTTAATTGCATTCAAAAGAAAACAAAACATTTACCCTAAAAGTTTGTCGCGAGATTCAAGTACACGAAAACACTGCCCAATAAAATTTTGAAGCTAAGAAAGTAGTAGAGTATTTAAATATTGGACAAGCTTTAATAACAAAGAAATTGTGTCAAATGTGTTTAATTCGGTATTCTCCACCATTCGGAATATAATACCAAACCTTATTTTCATAAAAGTGCACTTTATTTTACATGTCGTTTCATTGATCACTTTTGTTTATTTGCAATATTGTGTTTTTAAATACAATAAATATTAGGTCAATAGATGATAGTGAGCAATGAAGTCACGTTTCAATAATCTCATACAAAATATATGGAAACGTTCCTTTTTGACAGTTCATAAAAAGTGCGTCAACGATTAGTGGTGTCAAATACCCAATTTCAAATGACGTTATAAGTTATCAGTAAAAGTTTTTTTGTAATGGTTTTTTATCTTTTGATCGCATTTTTTTTATGTTATAAGAGTACAGGACGGTCTTGTCGCTCACCTGATGGTAAGTGATACGCCAGACCATGACAGAGCGGCATTAAAGGAGACCAACAACTGACAGACAGATATTATACTCCATCAATGCCGCACTGCGTCCGTCACCCGAGACAACAGATGTTAGGTCTCTTATACCCGGTAATTTCACTAGCTACAGTGCCCTCATCCCGAAACACAAAAGTGCATAACACTCCTGTTTCACGGGATGATATCTGGCACTGCGGTGGTACCTACCTAGACGACTCGGTATCGAGTCTACCACCTAGTAAATAAACCACCACCATTTAAATAAAAGCTTGTTTTTGAAAAGTTTTATTTACCTTCATTATATTTCATACATTTTAGTTTTCACCTGATAAGTTCCTAAGTCTGTTCATCCCATTCAACGCATCAATTCGGTACCCGAGACGATAAATGTTAGGTATCTTATCTGGTAATTTCACTAGCTACAGTGCCCTCATCCCGAAACACAAAAGTGCATAACACTTTTGTTTCACGGGACCATATTTGGCACCACCTGTACCTACCTAGACGATTCAGTATCGACTCTACCACCAAGTAAAATTAAGTCATCTTTAGTCATAACTGTGAGCACTTTGCACTGGCTTATAGCTGAGTAATACAACTTAACTACTAATTTATAACCATCATAAAGTAAAAATGAATAAGATAATAAAGTCGTTTTCTATGCACATAAATATTTTTTTTTAAATAAAACGGTTTAAAAGCCGCGTTCACTACCACTAACGTAAACTCCTTACAAAGCGAATCGAATCGAATATCGTTAACTATATTTTAATGACATACGAGTAGGTGGTGTCACCGACTTACTTCATTTACGTTTTTGTAAACTTTCTAATTACCTACTAATATCTGGATATCAACCAACACGCACTAGACCAGCGCGCTTTCATGTGAATCTGAAACTTATCAAATGAATAAGTGGGAGGTCTTGTCCAGCGGAGGCATTATGGCTATAGCAGTGGAATGGATAATAAGAGCTCGATAGGTTGATGCGCGATTTTAGAAGACAAAATATTCGTTTATTTTTTTTGCTTTTATTTTCTAAATGACTACTGATGTTGGCCGCAAATGGCCTTTACAGCTTCACCCAGCAATTGGTGAGTGCAGATGGCTCTCAGCTTTAAAAAATACACAACGAGCTTAAGGACGTCCTAGAGCAGGACTCGAACCTCGGCTTAGGGCGTTGCGTGGAGGGCTAGGTTATGATAGTTTACCTATGTTTGGGGAGAAAAGCGGCCCGGCACACGCGATTAGTTGTAATAAGATTAGATTTTAATCCGCCGGCGGGGGCGGAAACTCGGATGTCAATTTGATGAATATGTTATAGCATTCTAACAACTTGGCACTATTATTACCCAGGATATCAGGGACTTCATCAAGAAAAATTTGAATAAATAGATGCGGAACAATTTAAGCTCATTAAGTAGATTATAAATGCATAATACCTACTGCGATTCGTAATAGCTTAGATTACAAAGGCCTCAAACTTAACAGATCTTGTTACTATGGAAGTTATAGCATAATTGATTTTGTTAATTGGCAAATTGGTGTTAAGTACATAACTAGGTATCAAACAAAAACATCCGACAATGCAGAAATATACTCGGTCAAGTGACGCAAGGCCAGAATGCAACCTCAGTAATTGACCCGACCGAAAACTCCAATGTATAAATATTGGTGCGGCTCGGGTAATTGACACCATAGTCGCAAAAGGGTGAAGATATGAAGGTCGTTATTGCTGTTTGTACGTTAGCGGCCGTGGCGCTCGCCGTGACAGGTGCGCCTGCGATGGGCGACTACTTCATACCTGAGCCGTTGATGTACAACCGACCGGATCCGTACCTTCGTGGGAAGCGTTCGTTCGGGGCAGCTTACGGGTCACCCTGCGCTGCTGGTGGATACTACGCGCCTGTTCACGCGCATTACGGCTATGGGGCGGCCGCGCATGGCGGTTACGGGGCAGCATCACAGGGCGGATACGGGGCAGCATCACACGGAGCCGCGTACGCCGCCCCGTCCTACGGGTACGGAGCACCTCACTACCGCGCCGACGACTCCGCTGAAACAGAATTACTCAACTTCTCCGATATGGAGCCGGGAATGAGTGAGCACATGCCGATGGCGAGGTACGGGTACGCAGCGCCGGCGGCTCATGCGGCATTGCCATTGGGTTACGGAGGGCAGCTCGCATCGGCGGCCGCTTCGGGTCCAGCGTTCGGCGTGTTCCCCAACGCTAACGTGGGTGGCTGCAACGTGCCCCTTCTGTTGAGTTGTTCACCTTCGATTGTTCCTGGGAGGTTGGTTAAAGGCAGCAGCTATGGTGGTGGTTATGGAGCAGCGTCGGCCGCAATCGCACCCGCCCCCGCTTACCGTGCAGAGGAGACTCACGCACACGAGAGAAGCGATGACCAGGACCATCAATCACTGGAGCAAACCGATGACAGCCAGCACTCCGAAACGCACCAGTGAAATAGTTTAGGGGATTTAATTGTAAATAGCTGTAATAGGTTGTTTTATTAATGAATTACTTATTATATTAATAATTTATCAAAGAACTGTGGTTTTTCTTATAAACCTTATTTTTGATTATAGGAACCGAAACTCTATAAAGGTAAAGTTTAGTAATTATGATTTGATAACATATTTAATAATATAATGATCTATAAGAAAAGATAATATAAGATATTTATTTATTGTTTTGTATATATATAATGATCTTATTAATACCTCAACAAGTTTACGTCAGTTTCTACTTGGGGGCTCACGATCCCCATATCACGCAGTACCTTAAATCTCTATCTATATTTATTTACATACAAACCGCACCCGAACTTTGTGTTTGATTTCTAGGAATCCAGACACAATAGAAAATCTATTGTTTCTGACACCTTTAGGTGTCATTGGCGTTCAAAGGGTTAATTAAAAAAATCATTTTTGTATTATACAAAATCCACAGCTGGACATAGGTTTCCCCAATTATGTTAACCATTTGCGAGCTTTGGACCGATACGACTCCATTTGTCTGTGACTTTTGGAAAAGACTACTGGGCTAGGCTTCCTTTAATGTTTAGGGAGGGCTTAAACGCCGTACTAGTGTAAGCAGGTTGTGCTGATGTTTCTCCATTATTAATCAAGGTCAGGCCACTTAAATAAATCGATAGGTAAATAAATAGATATCCACTGACATTCACACAGTGCCAACTAGCCCCAAGTTAAGCGTGAAGCCTGTATTAATTGTACTAAACAACGGACAAACATACTAATATATATTTTTTGTAAATATTATACATAGAAAACACATGAACATGTCTGTTTGTAATGCCAATCCATTACAAACAGACATGTTCATGCACACAAATGTTTGTGCTGCCCGAGGATCGAACCCGAAACCCTTGGTGTTGCAGTCGGCGTCTCAACCGCAACACCAAATAGGTCGTCAACAGATAAGGACTAATTAATATAAAAATAATTGTTAACGCTACGTTTCAGCTATGAAATTTACGGAAGTTTTGAATTATTAATATGAATTATTTCGATATTGAATTTATTTTTCATTAATTATACCATTCATTTTTTTAAATATTTGTATAATACGAGTAAATGCATTCTATTCAATATTTTTTGATGACGTAGGCGACAGACATGCTCGAATTATAATATAAGTACTACGATCAAATAACATACTTTTTGTTTCTATAATCTTTGTTACATACCTAAAATATTATGAATTTATTATTCTATAATCTATAATCTTACTTATCAGATCTACACAGTTCATGGTACGTGACAAAATACGTACACTAACATTTTTTTTATCAAACGTAGTATGCAATCGTCTCCTAGATTCACTATAAATAGTTTCTTCGAGAATGCATCATCACACATCACATTCCATCATGAAGGTAGTAGTATTATTAGTTGCGGTCCTCGGGTGCACCTTGGCCAGCCCCATCGAGATCTTAGAAGACATCGAGCTTCATAGAGCCAAGAAGTCGTCGTACGGGCCGCCTTGCGCAGGCGCTGCTCCTTACGCACCTGTCGCACTTTACTTGGGTCCTAACCCGCAACAGCCGCAGTACAGGGAAGACGAGAACAACCATGATAACACAGAGCATAAAGAAGACCCCAAAGCCCGGTCATACTACCCGTTAGCAGGGCTTCCATCAGCTGTCAACTACGGAGGTGCCGAAGCCGGCGCTCCTGTTGTCGCTAGCTATTCGGGAGCTGGTGGTTCAAGTTCTGCAGTTTCGAGCATTCCCAGCTACTCGAGCGGTGCAGCGACGGCCTCCGGATCAGCTGGGGCTGGTCACGGTCCCGGCGCGATTGGCCTGTTCCCGCATGCACAAATCGGCGGTTGCAACATTCCATTGCTATTGAGCTGCGCACCAAATGTTATCACAGGACACTTGGCTGAATCCCACCACTCCGGGTATGCTGCGCCGGCGTATAGGGAAACGGAACATGAAGCTCATATGGAAGACTGGGCGAAGATGGCGAGGCAGATCAGCCACCATAAGGTGTCGGAGGACTACCCGGAACCTCACCCGGGGAACCACCACGTCGTCTCTCACGACTACCCAGAGCCGAACCTCACTCACATAGTCCCTGTTCAACCTGGAAACAAGCCTAGCGGACATCACTGAACACTATTTTAGTATCGTTATATTATGTGACATCACTAGTACTTTAACTATTTATTTTTTTATATTGTCCTTTTGAAAAATGTGAATAAATATTTGAATAATAATAATTGTTATATTTCTTTTATTCCTTTTACTACTAATTTGCCCATTAGCTTGAAACCTGGACAATGGTCTCCCCCAATGACTTTCATTATAAATGGGTTTCAAATAGGTTACTTTTTCAAATAGGCCACACCGCGCTGGCCTAGCTACTAGAATCTCTTTGGATGTTTGGCAGGCTATGACACGAGTAGGTGAGACTATCGTGGGTTCCATAAGCTTAACGCTGGGGCTTCTCGTAGTCTTCCCTAATAGATAATTAGCTCCATTGCTTAGATAGGAGCAAGAGAATATGACTGCCCCTTAAAACTAAAAAACTATATTCATACTGACCATGGACGTATATGGTTTTTTATGTTACGAAGTGAACAGGAAAGGAGGTCCTGTTCCGTGCTGATGGTAAGTGATACGCCTGTCCATGACAGAGCGGTATTGAAGGAGACAAACAACAGATGTTAGGTCGCTTATACCCGGTAATTAAGCTTAACACAATAGTGCATAGCACTCTTATTTTACAGGACACTATCTGGCACTGCGGTGGTACCTATCTCGATGACACATTTTCGAGTCTACCACCAAGTACTTACGCCAGATTATCATTAATAAATAAAATGTGTCCCCGAAATGAAAGCTGCTTTCTATGTTAATTTGAAAAAAAAATTTTGCTATTATATTAATCAGGCATGTTTTATACACGGGCGTATAAAACATACTGGTGGAGTCTCGCTTTCAACAAAAGTGTGTTAAAATTCGGCCAGTCTTTTCTACAGAAAGCAATAAATATTATGACATTTGGCTTGCATCTGGCAACAAAGCCGAGAAAAATACTAAAGAACATGGCTTGCCTAGTAAAATGGTTCAATAACCGAAGTGATCAAAAGAAATAATAATACAGTATCTATTTTTTTAAGGTAAATGAACAATTGAATTCCATATTTCTTGTTTCAAACATTGAAATTAACTGAGCAAAAATATCAGAAAACAATTTGACAAAATCAAATAAACACATCAGGGACACATTTTATGTATGAATGTCACTCTGTTCGTATTTTTTATATGTATGGTTTTAAACTAGAAATATATTTTCGAAAGGTTAATTTAACGTAAAGTATTTTCTGTTTTATTTCCTTTTGATCACTTCGGTTTCTGCACCATTTTTCTGTAAAGCCATGTACTTTTCAGTTATTTTTCTCGGCTCTGTTGACAGATGCGAGCTAAATGTCATAATTTTCCATAAAAAGCTGGCCGAATTTTGACATACTTTTGTTGTCTGCCAGACTCCGTCTTTATTTTTTTATACGTAAATGATATGCATTAGTTCATAAACAGGTGACGAATTAAGTAATAGTTATTCGAAATCTAAATCAGACTCCTATACAGCTTGATCTGAGCCCCGTAAAAACATTTTTATAGTATAAGGGCAAACGAGCAAACGGGAAACACTGCCGCCCATGTACATTACCGGCCCTTTAAATTAAAGGCCATCAGGTAGTATCGCTCAGGAAAATCGCCGATGGTAAATAAATGGTAGTTTTGTCGTACATACAAAAACACATGTGGTACGAAATTATTATTATTTGGGTTTTAGGGGCTGTTCTTCCGAAGTTTCTTCTTTTTAGCTATGTATATTGTGAGCTTACGTACATTGAGTCAAACTATTGAAGCCCAGTAGCTTGCTACGGTAACAGCATTGTCGGCAGCAATCATTAAATCCTGACGATCTGTTTGTTTGTAATGGTTGAGAGGTCGACTAATACACGGAGGGTTTCCGATTCGATCCCCGTGCAATACAAAAATTGTGTACATGAACATGTATGTTTCTATTGGTTTGTCTTTTATAATCTGCATGTAAACCACATGGGTCGTCAAACATTAAATTCGGATAGTCATTTAAGATGTTTTCATAAATTGTAAACTATATTTTTATTCGACTGTGACTGCAGTTGTAAATATTATATCGATGTGAATATGAGTAAAGTTAAATATATGTAGATAAAATATATTTAGAATATTATTTTATAAATTATATGTCGCATTGCATGAGAATAGATGATAGTTCACAATACAATTATAAAAGCGCTTCCTCTTTTCTTACCAAGTATTTCAAGGAGCAGCGGGGTTATCATATTTTGTGTCTTAAAAATTAAATTGTTTTGGATGTTCTTATTATGATGAAAAAAATGAATAAATTAGAAATTACTAATGCAAAAGGTAATCAAATATTAGACTTAGCGTATTGCGGTCAATATATTCTGCAACATTTGCAACGACATATGTGTACGTGTTTGCGAGTAAATGCTTGGCAATGAAATCCACACGTAGGTGCTCGATTTGAGCTAGCACATCAATTTACAAAGTCTGTAAGTTGGCCTCATTTTAGCTAAACATTGTTATGCGGGTTTGATTCCCGTCTGTACACTCCAACTTATATGCATTTAACTCTCTTTACAACTTGTAGGTATTTATTGTTACATATTCTGTACTCATTTAACGACTGGTGAAATGGTTGATACGTTGGCTCCTACACCAAGGGTTTTGGGTTGAATCTATGATCTTGATTGTATCATGAACTTAATTTATTATTACTCATTCGACAGCTCTGTTTAATAGAAATAAACATATAATTGGATCTCACATAACTAATATATGAGTTATCTATATTTTTTACACAAATTATTGTAGATGCTTAGATTGCTATTAATACCTAAATATTTTTGTGATTATTTTACCTTTTTCCTTGGAAGGCAGTTTACTGAAATAGTGAGCAAACTTACGAGTAAGTCATGATAATAAATTCCCAAACCTATGGCAACAAACATATCCACACACACAAATCTGTGTACTGCGTATGTATCGTACCTCGATCCTTCTCGAGTCCGTCGTCTAGAGCACGTTAAGCCGTGGATCTTATATACAAACTTGGGATGGTAGACATTAACACCCACTAATCTGCATCACGCCCGCGACGTGGGTTTGACCCAATCTACCCATAGATATGATCATCACAGGCCCAAAAGATGACGACGATGCAGACGCAATGGGACGTTATTGGCCGGTCATGGGATTAACACACAAACTTTGTTTTTTAAATTAACCGTGGATGCGCAAATCACGGTCTAGACGAGCCAAGCGAAGCGCAAGGACATTACCTTCTTTTATTCGAAGTGTTTTGTCGTTTTTTTGAACTCCCATATGGCTGTGCTGTTTTGTTACTTTCGGTCAGATACTAAATATTCGCATCACCTCCACGATGGTAGCGAAACGGCGAAGTCGTACATATTAACTGATCTGTAGAATTTGTTGAAGGCAGTGTCGGTAGAGTTAGGCTGTGTAGATTCAGAAGCCTGGCTCTACATGAGATCTGATATCTTTTTCACAGGACAAACTTAATGTGGTCATCTTGGCAACATTTTACATTAAATGTTTTTAGTGGGATAATAAGTTTTGAGATAAATAAGTGGATTACAATACTAACACCCAAAGTAGTACCAAAAAGTACAACACTCTAACGAAACATTGTTACATACTACGAAAGATGGTTAAATATATTTATTTTGAAGTATTCTTAGGTATAACTTATTTAAAGGAGACCGTGTATAATATGGGTAATATGGTGTGGTCTGTTATGTTACTAAACATATTTTTAGCGTATAGTAGATACTCGCACTGTGGTACAGTAAGCATTAATGTAACTTCTGTATACTGTTACTAATTTCGTGTTTTTGGAAGATTATGTCAATATGAAACACCAAGATGACATTCTAATATATTTTGACTGTATAAAAGCAAAGCTTCTGGAATCAATCACAATGTAATCTTAAGAATTTCCTTAATTACAATTAATTTTGCGTTATCAGCATATTTTTTGATTCTTTAATATTAGAATTATACTGTAAGACTGCAATATCTCAATATTATAATATTTTTAAGTATATTATGAGGTACGTCACGGAATGCGCTTTCATAGCATTAATGTTAACTCAGTTATAATCGGCACGTTTTGTTTTATTGATCTTTAAAAGATATACTCTCACAATTTAGTATAAATGCTATGGTTTATCAAACGATAGCATCAATTCAATCACCACCAGATCACGATGAAGACCTTAGTGGCGTTGTCGGCTTTGGTAGGCCTGGCCTTAGCGGCTCCAGCGCAATTTGGCTTACAAGGTCTAGAAGCGACCGAGAGCATTCATCCCAGTGGTTTCGATTCGGAAATCAGTGGCCCTGTGGCCTTAGAAAGAAGTCATCATGATTTCAAGAGCCCTGTTATCGTTAAGAAGAAAACTGGTTATCATCTGTACAGGGACTCCACCGAAGAAAGGGCAGACGCTGACCCCCGAGAGAATTGCGGTAAACAAGTAAGAGTAAAGTTGTGCGATGAAGTAGCTGCTAAGTCAACGGACATGAGAAGATCGACCAAGAATGAGAAAAATGAAGCGCATGAAGAAGATGTGAAGAACAGTATTATGATGGCAAAGGAAGCTGTTGAGAGCGTACAGCGTGATTTGAAGAAAATCGATCATGATGTTTCTGAGAAAAATGCACAGTGGAAACATGGCGAAACAGACAAAAATTTACATCATGATATTGAGGAAGTAAGACACGCCCTATTACATGCCCAAAATAACTTTGGTAATTTGGAATCAATGAATTTACGGGCTGCAACATTGACTGAAAGCGATTCTTTGCACAATATACAAAAGGAGAAAACAGAAGAACAAAGACTAGCGCAGTGGAAAAGAGCTATGGAAATTATTCAGAAAAATGTAGAGATAGCGAGAAGTATTGAGGATAGTTTTAAATTCGAAGATCCACAAAACTTTCTTGATGCGACTAGCATGACGCGCAGTAATATTCAGGGGCAAAATGCAGGTCATAAAATGACATCGTTCAATGAAATTGCTACATCAATGACTTCGGGCAGACACACTTTAGAACAAACATCGGACAAAAAAGTCATGGACTCAAAAGCTGAGAATCACATGAGTACAGAGAAAAAAACAGAAGAACATTTAGAAAATGATATGAAATCTGCTGCGTCAGAGTTGTCACCAGTAACTCATGAGCATTTACATCATTTAAATTTAAAAGACACTCAAGGCAAGGCTTCTGATGGACATTTAAGCATTCAGACTCAACCAATGCCATTAAAAAGTCACAACAATGTGAAGCCTATTGAGGAAAACAATTTCAGTTTAGTTACGCCATTAAGAAGCTCTAATAATGAAAATAATAAAATGTCTGCTGCAGAAAAGCACGCGTCTGCAGACATGAAACATAAAGAAAACGTTCATAAAAGCGAGTCTAAAAACGTACAAACCTTACAGAGTAGCCACCACGTATCAGCATTACATAAAGATCAGTCTGCTCAAATGCATAAAGCATTAGAATCGCATCAGTTTGAAAACCAACATGAAAATATACCAGAAGGTAAGAGTGTCACAAAGGAATGGGAATCTAGTAATGCTGAGAAGGATTCAAAACACGAAAAGAGTGCTTGGAATGAAGCTGAGCACAAAGACTCAATAATGAAATCTGCCGTGCATTCTACTGATAACCAAGAAAAAGTACAAAAGTCGCTTTCTGGTCTAGAAATGAAGACTTCCATGAAATCTGCAGAGCCTTTAACAGAAAATAAGAGTCACAAAGATACAGAAGCTGAAACGTTAGATAAGAAGTCAGGAGCATCACTTCATTCTGATGTAAAGATGGCAGACAATATGGGGTTAGCAAGTGATATCAAATTGAATGGGCCAAAGAGCTTGAGCTTAAATAAAGAACATCACAATACTGAGAAGCTTGTGCATGGTAAAACGACAAACTTTGCGCGTGATTTTGAAACAAACATGCCTATCGAAAGACACAGTCATGGACATCATGGCCATATTGTACCACAATCGCATTACGGCCATTTGGAACATGGTCAACATGGCCACATGCACGGGCACATACACGGTCATATGCACGATCACATGTACGATCACAAAGGATTTCACGGACATGGTTATCACGGTAAATCTGTTGAAGCCGACAGCGCAATGAATCCAAGTGTTCAAATGGAAATTAAAGATTTTTCAGAGAAGTCAGCTCTCGAAAACATGATGCAATGGAAGCATCACCACGAGATGGCTAGGTCATACGGCGGTGGTTCAGCATATGGCGGTGGTATAAACTTGGCGGCTGCTGGTGGTTCCGGTGCGGTTGGCGTGTTTCCGAACGCTAAAGTTGGCGGTTGCGGCATCCCCCTGCTGTTGAGCTGTTCGCCTTCAGTAGTGCATGGCAGCTTGGCCAAGTCTCACGGCTATGGTGCTCCTGCTTACAGAGCCGAAGAGGACTCCAAATTCAAAAGCAAAAGAGATATCCTCAAATCCAAGGATAAACCTGCTGAAAAAGCAAAGAACATCACGAAGACAACAAAAGCTAAAGAACTTGATAAAAATTTTTGATTGATTGATCTGTGTACTCATTCGACCAAATATGAAGAGCGTACGCCTGGATTTTGATTTGATATTTATTTATTTAATTTTGTACTTTGTATAAAATACATCACAAATAGCATTTTCTCTAAATCCTACTGAGTATTATTTTTATTCCTTATTCTACTAATTTTTAATTGTAATAAGTACTTTTTTAATTTTATTCTAGAATGTTTAAGCATATGTACTCATACTTATAGCTATAAAGTCATTATGTTTTAAAAGCTGTAACTTATTGAAACATAATTGAGTTCTATAAGACATAAAAACAATTTTACGAATAATTTCTAAGGACCGTATTCTAGAACGAGACTCAACGGTGATCTTTACTTAAATTGAGTTAGAAAAGGATGGTGCTATTTATCGTATAGAGCGCTATCCCTTTCTTACTCTACTTAAGTGAAGATCAACACTTGAGTCTCGTTCTAGAATACGGGCCTAAGTGCGTATGCACATAGTAAAATCGGTTAGTAAGAGCATTTTAGTCATCATGAGCAGCAATCATTTAACCATTGTCGAACCTACACCCATGGAGCAAAATCCCAATCATGGCTCAATCAATGTTACAAAATGTAATAACGTATATTGTCAATTAAGCTTTTAATATTATTTTTACACGAAATACATAGATTTTGTTTATTCAACAAAAATGTTAGCAATAGAAGTCATAACATGTTTACTGTCAGTATGAAGTGTCGTGTTATATTTATAATTTCGTTCAACTTTATATTGGTGTGTGTGGAGGCAACATCCCAAGAAACCCAAAAAATCTGGAATATCATACATGGAAAAATGGTTTTAAAAGTGTTATGAAGCCTGTTGATAAAGTAAATAATGGAGAAATTAATTCGAAGTCTGGTGTGACTAATATTAAATACATGTTTCCACCGCAGCTGCCAAACTTTCCTGATTACACAAAACATATTGCAGGTTTGTCTCGATCCCCTTATCTAGTGGACCACTACTCAAACATCGGTACTCTAGGAGTTGCAGTAGGAAATCATGGGGGTCAATTGTATCCCTACGCTCACCCAGATATTCTTGCAGTTTTGAACCCTTCAATTCATGTGGCCCGACTTCCAACTGTAAACTTGAGCCGTATTAAAAATAATAATCGCTATTATAGTGATAAGTATGGTCCAAGACAAATAAGATCAAGAAGAGAAGATGAAGATGATTTTCTGAACCAGTTATCGCATGATGCCATTATGCCAAATATAATACCAACTATGGAAGTGCCCATGGCAAGATCCCCTGTTGCTACTCGTAGTTCAGCTATAGCAGTTTTTCCTAGACATGTGAAAAGTGGCTGTTCCATACCAATACTCCTTTCATGTTCTACGAACATTTCCAAAGGCTCCTTCAAGACCTCAGAACGGGAAATGTATTTAATGAAGAACAAAAATGAAGATAAAAGTAAAAACATAAAATCAGTTAAAAAGGAAACGAAAACAAACCAGCCAGATCTACCTGACGAATTTTTACAATAAAAATCTGAAAAATATAGACATTATTTAATTCATCAATATTTTAACATGAATAAAATTTTATTGATATTATTGTGTAGTTTCCTACTATCTTTAGTTTTATACATGTTAAATTGTGTACTGTACAAAAGTTTAATTATTAAATGAAATAACATTTTTTTTTGTTTTTTTCTGATGCCATCCACAAGGGAAACCTTGCCTGTGATACACCAATGGAATCGAAAAAGAGACAATAGTTATTTTCCTCACGTGTCTTGTGACCTAGGATGACTTGTGACAAAAGATGGTATCAAATATTCAATTATTTTGTTATAGTCAACGCTGTTGTTTTTTAAAAGCAAATCTGAAACGCTAATAATGAGATTCACTACAACTTAAACCTAGACTACTTTAATGATATTATGGAAAATTATTCAATTAAACATTGAAACAATAATTGGAAATACAAATCATTCCAATCCGTGTTTAATGTGTTTAGTGTTGATAAGTAGTGATATATGGAACAGAAGATTCCAGTCATCTCTACTGATAGGGATAACTAAACGAAAAAACATAGTTTCCCTGTCAGATAAAATATAGGAGAGGCGCCAGTGCAGTTCCTTACTTGTGACTAAGCGCATTTTGTAATTTAACATGCTTTGCATAAATCAAAATGTATTACACAGTTTATTACTTGTTCATAAGTACTGGAAGTAGCCAATAATTGTTCCTTTTCGAACAGACTACTGCTGTTGGCCGCTGATGGCCTTAATAGCTTCATTGAGCAATTGGTGAGTGCAGATGGCTTAAAAAATATACAAAGAGGCTAAGGGCGTTCCAGAGAGGAGGGCTAGGTAACCTAATATATGTTTGGGAAGAAAGGCGGCGCGGCACATGCCGATTACGCGAATAAGGAATTTTATTTCCCTTTACACTACGTAAAGTATGCAAACCTGTTCACGAGTACTCAGAAAGCGCCTTGTAAAATATAGTTATCAAATTTTATTCCTGTAGCATTGTTAACCGTAATGCGATTCAGGTGTAACGTTCATAGGTCTCTGGTTCATAGGTACCGGTTCCCAAAACATTCGGAGAATATTGAAAACTTAATATTCTTGAAATGATTTTCCCCTCGTAGTACCGAATTAGCCATTAAAAAAGAAAGGTAAGAAAACTTAGGAAGAATTCGATGAAACAATGTGAAATATTAATATGTTAATCCGCTGTTTAACCCATTGTGCGCCGGTAATCGAGACACAATAGAAAATCTATTCCTGACGCTTTAAGGTATCATTGGCGGTCAAAGGGTTGATAACCATGTGCTTAATTTTTAGTGGATATTTATTTATTATCATATTTTCACACTCGCTAGCTGAGATGCCATGGTACGAGTATTACTGCAGTGAAACCATTAATGTCGAAGCAATACTTCATATGAGCGTCGGTGGCTCATTGGTGTGGACTGTTGCCTTTCGATATGAAGGGCGCAGGTTGAAATCCCGCCACGAAGACATGTATTTTCAAATTTTCGAAGTCATATGTACGTAATCTGACATTCTTACGGTGAAGGAAAACCTCGTGCGGAAACCAACGCCCCTTACGAAGAAATTCAAAGCGTGAACGACTACGCCTATACTATCAGTGGGTACGTGTAATGAGCTGCTACTGATGATGATAAATACTCTCCATTGTGGTATCACTCCGGTCGGACCAGCTCAAACGTGCACGGTCTCGAAGGATGAATCTCTCTTGTCAGTAGACCAAGAACGGTTGATCCAGAAAATGACGTGTTTTTTTTATGCCCTAAGTGAATGGAACGGTCAGTGCGCTCACCTGGTGGTAAGTGATACGCCTTACCATAACACAGCGGCATTGAAAGAGACCAATAACTGATAGACAGTTATTATCCTCCGTCAATGCCGCACTGCGCTTACCACCGGAGACAACAGATGTTAGGTCTCATAAACCCGGAAATGTCACTAGCTACAGCGCCCTCATTCCGAAACGCAAAAGTACATAACACTCCTGCTTCACGGGACGATATCTTGCACTGCGGTGGTACCTACCTAGATGAATCAGTATTCATTCTACCACCTAGAATTGTTTCTTTGCTACAATGATTACACTATTGACTTGTTCCAGATATGGCGACGTGTCCACCCGGGGAACAGATGGGCTCAAACCTGCAGTGCATACTGCGTAGGCGCACCACTGCGACCAATGAGAGCCACTGGAACAACTACGAAAAATGAAAGACCACAAACTGTTTTCAGTGTTTAGTACTACTAAATAATTAGTACTTATTAATATTAGTATACATAAATTAAAAACACTAACTTTATAGGTCCACCAAAATATAAAGATTGTTAAGTTGACTTATTTCGTATCCTAGGTTTATTACACAAAGCCGCTGATGATTTCAAGGATTCGTTAAAATAAGAGAAAACCCCTTGCGGGAAAGAAGTTTGCTAAATGTATTTGACGAAACAGTATACTTAGTTTGTACTCAAACCACATACCTAAAGTTTAATAGAAACTTCGTATTATGAATAGGGTTATTTCAAATAAAAACATTGTGCTTCGTTAATTAATGAGCGCGGCGGTCCTCTTTCAGAAGAAAGGCGCGCCGTCCGGTCGATCCCTCCCACGTCAGGTAACGCTATTCGGGCGTTCTATTCCGTGGGAAAAGAATACCCGATACCTAGGCGTCACTCTCGATAGTGGTCTAACCTTTGGGCCGCACATCAAAACAGTGCGCAACCGGGCTGCATTCGCACTCGGGCGCCTTCATTGCCTATTAAACGCGCGTAGTAAATTATCCCTTAGTAATAAGGTAAGAATCTACACGGCGTGCATCAGGCCCATAATGACGTATGCCGGTGTGGTATTCGCACACGCTGCGTCCAAACACGTCCATAGGCTACAAGTCATCCAGAACAAGTTTATGCGTAGGGCCACGGGAGCGCCGTGGTTCTTACGCAACTTGAATCTTCATTTAGACTTAGGGCTGCCTACGATTTCGCAGTACCTAAAGTTGGCGTCTAAACGCTTCTTCGACTCGGTAATAGCGCATTCAAACCCGCTCATTGTCTCCTCTGCTGATTATTCAACAATAGCAGCTAATAATAATAATATTTCACCTCGCGCGCGTAAACGTCGGCGTCCACGGGACGTGCTAGACGATCCGGACGATCCCACCACGGTCGCCGCCGCATCGGCGGCCGAAATAGCTAAATCACTAAAATTACACTCTACAAACCGACAACCGAGATTCCGACCCCGCCTGCGGGGGCTATCGTCGCGTGTCCCTGTAGGTTCGCACAGTCCCTATTCGCGTAACCGGCATGTGCCGGGCCGCTTTTCTCCCCAAAAATATGTTAGGCTACCAAGCCCCCCCCGCAACGCCCTAAGCCGAGGTGCGAGTCCCGTTCGGGGACGCCCTTAGGCTCGTTGTGTAAATATTAAGGCTGAGAGCCATCTGCGCTCGCCACTTGCCCGGTGAAGCTGTAAAGGCCATCCGCAGCCAACAACAGTAGTCAGTTCGAAAAAAAAAAACAAAAAAAATCTATGATTTTAGTCAGAATATTCGAAACTACTACTTAGTCCTTCCTTACACACACATACGGTTTACCGTTATACATGTAGGCAGTTTAATGATACAAGTTTGTAAGTAATTAGATGGCACGATTATATCTTGATAACAACATAATATCAGAAACCAAAACGACGCATTTTTGATGTATAAAAGTAGATTGTGAAATTTTTTTTTGGATTCTAATTAATTATTTAAGAATCAGCTAGAACCAATTCAAAGATACTCAGAGAAATATAAATTACACGTCAATCGGTGTCATCTAATTCTGTGAGAACTATGAATCCGGGTCCACTATAAGAACCTCAATAAAATCGTAAAGGTTGCTGACCTAATGAAATAAAAATGATAGAATTTGTTTGCGAGAATTATACGATTATTTTAGGGGTTATGTATGTATTCACTAGTCTCGAGTGTATATTAATAGGGATCATACAAAGTTTATACAAAAGGAATTACTAAAGGATTCAATGAAAATCTTCTACCATGAGATAATTGACACATTACATAACTCAGGAAACGTTCTACGTTATTTTCTAGCAAATGATTTTTCAAATTTTCTCGCAGATTATGTTATAATTCTACGTGCTCGTCTCTTGAATCTTGCATGTATACAGTTAGTTGTCGTTGCCACAGATTCAAGACTAAAAAGTAAAAAAAAAGCTCCATTAGTTTGTACTTGATAACATGGACAGAATATCTTGATAACTACAAGTTATTGAACATATGAATGATAATTCCTAGTAATTTAAAAGGGGACTTGCCACGCAATTATCTGAGAAACTTAACAACGGAGTACGTGACTGTCGGCATATATTATGACAACCAAATTTCCCGTCTCGTTTGTAAACCTAAACGAGTGTAAACATATTTCACAATTTCTAGGTAGTAATAGCTGTGGCCATACATCCATATTTAAATATGATGACGTAAAACAAACAGTCTGCCACTCGTATGTAGGTAGGTACTTGTGGTACGATGACTGAGCTTCCAAGTAACTGATTAAAATACGTATCACATTTACCAATACAAAAGCTTTGATTGTTTGAATTTCGATAAAGTTTTCGACACCAGATTGACGTCACAAAATGGTGTCCGTTCTCGAAATGCCCTCCATCAAAAGTGGTATAATCAGGATTCGCGTAATGCACAACAAACACTCTGTTTGGCTCCACAGATATGACGTAATGATTACGTCTGATATGATAACATTGCTAGCAGTTAAAAGTGCCAGTGGAATTAGTAATATCATCATACATATTTGTAGCGTCACGACTGTTAGTCCCTACCAAACTTGCTCGTCGGAAAACACTTTTCTAGTACATTGAGTTGGATTTTGTAGAGAAGAATGATGAAGCAATTATTATTCTTTGGGCTAGCTCTGATGCTTGCTGTAGTGCAAGCTAAACATATACATCCTCATCTTATTACTGATTTTGAAGATGGTGGTGATACTGCGTTATATCCAGTTGACACTGAAGGAAATCCAATCGTAAGTGAATACATTAAACTTGTGAATTAGTAATTAATTGATGTATTTATTATTAATTTCATTTATTCAATTATTACCTCATTTTTTTGCCTTTTAATATTAGCGTCTCCCATAAACATACGAACATTAATTTAAAAGATGTCTTCGACCCTAAACGTTGGATAGTAATTTATGCAACGACATGATAGTGATTTGATAATGTATTGAATAATCTGTCGTTAAAAAAGTTACTGTGATTTTTGTTCTTTTTTATTGTATTAGTCTATAACTAAAATCCTGTAACTTCTTGTCTGTGGTACTTTTTTGGCTTGTGGTGTATTTTTTAGCATTTTCTGTATTATTTATGTCACAACGCTCCTATTCTTTCCGTCGGCGCAATTTGCCGCAGCAGTGATTTCTTATTTCATCTTTCCTTTTATACCTAAGTACATTTTGGCTATGCACAAACTACCTGCCATGCATATAAATAACGACAAAAGAATTTACAATTATGAAGCAGGCCCTAATTATAATAGCGGACTACCACGGGATAATATTGTAAGTAAAATTGTTACTGTTGTTCAAACAGTAAATTATTTTCAACAGGATTTACGAGAAATCAACAGGCCGCGGTTCGTGCCACTAAACAACGCTTTCTTCTTCAAGCTACGCCAACCATGCCAGGATGGCTTCCAAAGAGACATCTTAGGCGTGTGTAGAGAAGTTTGGTGACACCACGACCTATGTAGGCTCATACTATACTAATTAACATGGTTCCTTTTACTGCTGCTTTTTAACATGACATGTATTAAAAAATAAATTTTAAGTTGTATGTTTTATGAATTGTTAAAAATATTTATACCAAAAACGATATGTGATATTACTGTATAAGATTAAGGTTTTGTTTGTGTATCATGAACATACTTGAAAATAACCTTAGATGTTGCGATATTGAAGATAAGATAATTAAATTGTAAGTGGAAATTAACAGATATGTGTTTACTTTAAAGCACTGTTAAATAAAAACATCAATATCTTAGTATGTTTTTGATATTTTACAAAATATTATGGACACTCAACATATAAAACCGGTGAATAAATTTAACATGATAGATTTCAAAATAACGTTTTACAAACACTCATAGTTTTAAATAAAATCCACATATTACATACAAAAAAAAATGTAGTTAGCATTCCGGAAGTTTTAATCATTATTTAACAGAAGAGATCAACTTTGTAGCTATCTGGAAATAAAATAAAAAGGTTAAAAAATCACCTTACAAGTTATGAATAAGGCCTCGCCCGACTTCACGCACAACCTTTAAATCTCTTCGCAGACGTGCGCAGGTTTCCTCACAATGTGTTCCTTCACCATAAGAGCGTTGGATAAACGTACATATAAAATTTCCAAAAGTCATTGGTACGTAGCGAAAAAATATTTAGTGATTTGATACCAAAAACGTTACATACATACCATACTTGGTACACCTTTTGTTTCTGTTGGGCCAAGGTTACATGAGAGAAGCAGGCGGGAGGGTGACCGCGCCATGCCCTGATAGAGGAGTCGGTAGATTTGCGACAGCCCTTATCCAAGCATTCCTTTCACAGCAGTACGATTCCACGTTGTTGAGGGCTCTCATGTATATAGAGGTCACACCGCCTATAAGAAGCAAAAAGCGCTTGAAAAATTGCAAAATCACTACGAAAAACACTAAAATCACACTATTACCTATGTCCATGCGGTTGTAATGATTGAGAAGCCAGTAATTTTGGGGTTCAAGTATTAAATATATATAACTGAATATGTTTATTTGTAGGTGGTAGATCCGATATTGATATCGTCCCGAGAATCTGGAGTGTTATGAACTTTTGTGTTTCGGGATGAGGGTACTGAAGCTTATGAAATTACTGGGTATAAGAGACCTAACATCTGTTGTCTCAAGTGTCAGGCGCAGTGCGGCATTGATGGCGAAAAATCTAACTATCAGTTACAAGTGCATAACACTCCTGTTACACGGGACGATATCTGGCACTGGGGTGGTACCTACCTAGACGACTCGACATAGCTGATGTAGGAACTATACCTATAATGATCAGCTGCGTGCCCAGGTAGGCGAGGGCGTGCCCGTGCCGCGGTATCGACATCTCCGTGACCTGCTTCCACGTGCGCTCCTTCCAATCCCACATGTCTATGGCGCCTACGCTGCTTGCTGTTCTATCCTGAATGACAGCACCAACCGAATTCGTTAAGTGCGTTTTAAAGGAGCCCCGGAAAAAATTGACAACATAGTGTCTGACACATACTTAGACTGACACAATAGCTTCATTTGACATTCATGAGTGTTCTGTAAGGACCTAAACTGAATAAACACTTTTCATTTTCAACGATTCATGAAGCGGGTATTTGTAATACCTACATTATTCCGTAGTACGGGATCCGTCCTGTAATTGACTTTTGAACTTCGAAGAATTAATTAATATATATGATTACTATTGCAAAAGTGGAAAAACACTTAAGTGACAAAATATTTGGACGTGACATAATACGATTAAAAACTTATACCTGATGCTCTCACTCCCTACACGATTTTGCGTAGGCGAAAATGAGACAGCAAACTGATCATTGTTCTCATAATTAGCAGGTCGTCACATCTGTTATGTCATTGGAGTCATTCACATACTACCAAATTCAAAATCTCATTTTGACGTACATTGTTAAAGATTGTTAAAACAGTTTGACACCTTGCTCACATGGCCGGATTATAGTACTGTCAGTGGTTTGGCGGCTCCTGATTATAAGAAAAATATTTTCTGTGTAATTTGCACTCAGATTGGCTCAGATAGTGATTTATCTATACTAAAACTCGTTCTTATTGAAGTGTTTTAGATTATAAAAACATGTCTTGTGTTATTGACGGTTGTTTTTCACATTCAGGAAGGAAAGAAAGCAGTGGTGAAAAGATTCACTTTCATTCGTGAGTTTTTGATTAAATTTATATTAAATAAATCAGGAAATGTGTGTAAACTATGATATAAATGTTTCTTACTTATAGTTGTACTTTTCAAATAAAAGCCAAAACAGTATTTGTCTACTTTTTCTCAAAAAATCCCAATTAAATTTTCTAGGTAAACATTTCAACTAGTGATGTGGCTTTTACATATCGATATTTGAGTTAGGCTTTCCGGCGAAGCAACATCAGCAGATATATTAAGGTTATTATAATATTACAGTTTCCCAAAGAATGAAAATATGAAACAAGAATGGATAAGACGAGTCGGGAGACCTGACTGGAACTGGAAGCCACACAGCAGGATCTGTTCTAAGCACTTCTGTCCCGACAATTATTTGCAAAATGAATTTTCTTTAAAAAGGAGATTAAAATTTGATGCTGTGCCTTCATTAAATTTGTCCGAAGCTGAACCAATTGTAATTATCTGCCTATTAATATAATCAACACAAAAACGAAACCTTTCCAATGTATAAATAATTTTCAGAGTTCAGATCGAGGATACATTCACAGTGCAGCATCTGTTGTACAATGGCAAGGAAATAGTGCAAAAGTATGTACAATTTGCACAATATTATATAATTATTTTATATTATTATTATTATGTTTTCGAAATCCTTAAGATTCACGGGCCAAATAGTGGCCCGGTCCTTTGGAAGGCATGTGTGGGGCCGAAGCCAACAGCACAGAGGCCTTTTTTCGAATGTTTAATCTTTGTAAGTGTTACACGTTATTATTATTATTATTAGAACCTTCAAGCTGAGCAGCGCTCCCGCTATCCTGCAAATTATGTAGAACTACCTATTGCTTGCGGCTTCGCTCGCGTTAAGGAGTATTATTTTTTATCGCCTGTTTTGTATCCTTAGGGATGGAATTCATCAACATTCTTAAAGGAGATTTCTACATCCATAGTAGCTTTACCTTAAATCCTGTCTTAGCGAATGCCTGCGTTTTTACCTGCATGTTAAATTTCAGCCCGACCCGTCTTGTGGTTTGTGCATTGATAGATCACTATGTCAGTCAGTCATTTAGTCACCTTTGAGTTATATATATTAAGGAGATAGGTAGATGGCTTCGAAGCGTCTGGCTCATTGGGTGAGCAGGTATAAAAAGCCGGCCAATGAATGCGTCGGCAATCTTGAGTTCAACTCAAGAGTGAGTTACTCATAACATTTTGTGAAAAATTGCGTTTGCTGTATTGAAATCTCACTTAAATGTTTATTTTATTCAACTATCCTATCTATCTAATCCACCATCTTTTTATAACCATGATGGTGCCCCAGTTTAAATTTTCACGGATTTAAAACACTGTTACTATACTCAAAACTAAAATACCGAATAGATGGACGTACAGGATGTGTAGTTTTAGTAATATAATACGGAACACTAACAATTGAAGTTAATCTGTAAATCAATAAAAATAATATTATTATAATATATTTTTCTGACATAATATTTACCCCGTGAGAATCGAACCCACTACCTTCAGATCGAGGGCCGAATGTTTAGACTCACGTCTAGCGTGCACATTAACAATATTTCCAGATACCATTATCACTACATAGTATAAACATAGTCGCTTTTTCAGTTCCTATATTAAATCTTTAAAACTACGCAACGGATTTGGATGCAGGTTTTAGGGTTCCGTAGCCAAATGGCAAAAAAACGAAACCCTCATAGATTGATGTCCTCATAGATGTATGTCTGTCGATCCGTCCGTATATCACACCATTTTTCTCCGAAACTATCAGCACTACACTATTCAAATTCTATAAGTATTATTCTGTGAACTGCTATAAGGTTTTGACAAGAAACTTGAAAAAAATATATACATTTTGGGCTCTCCATACATTGAACGGAACATCAATTTTTTTTCATCGTTCCCAATCGTGTGGGGTATTAATGACAAAAGTCTTGAGCAATGCGTCCTACCCGTACTAATATACGCAGCTGAAAAATGGACACTGACTGCGGGATTGGTTCACAAGTTCAAAGTCACTCAACTCGCAATGGAGCGAGCTATACTCGGGGTCTCTCTTAGGGATGAGATTAGAAATGATTTAATCCGTAAGAGAACTAAAGTTACCGACATAGCCCGCCGGATCAGCATGTTGAAGTGCTCCTAGCTTCCCTCACGAAGTTTTTACGGCTAAGTTAGAAAGTTTGGTCTAAGGAAACATATTCTTGCAAAACCTCGAGAAGGACGCCATCAAAGTTTACATAATAGTAATCCCGTGAGAATTCAACCCACGACCTCCATGTCGAAAGCCAAATATTTAGTACCTTCGCTAGAGCTCATTATCAATATTTTCAGATACCATAACTATCGATAAAATATAATAATTCATTCCTTTCACTAGCAAATTCATCAATCAAATCAAGTTGTGACAACATACCAGATAATGAAACGACTCGTAACACATGTCTCTTTCTCACCCACTATTAAATACGTTAAGGAAAAAGGAATGAAGATATGCAGTGCAGTTGTTATTTTAGTCATCCTTCCACTTATTTATGGTTCCTAGATGCAAAAGTGGAAAAACACTTAAGTGACAAAATATTTGGACGTGACATAATACGAGCAGTACGAGGTCACGCCGGCGAACTTTGTTTCGCCTTAAAAGTATGTAGTAAATGGGCAAATAATGGATTTTTTAATGTCATGTCTCACAGGAATTTGCATTATTACCTGAGCAACGATTTCAACTAAAGTAGACTTGGTTTTTTTCTTCTATAGGCAGACATTTGACCGTCATTTCACTTACCATCAGTGATGATGCGGCCGAGGATGGATCATGCCTGCCTTGAAACAGCCTATTCACTATTCAGCCTATGAAGTAGGTATGTTTCTTCTAAAACTCTATTAAGTTCTCTAATAAGTAACAATCTGAATTCTTTAGGATTATGTAGATAAATCTTATGTTAACAAAGTATTGGAACTACCTTATCAGAAATGTTACCGGCACCGCCAATGATGTAAAGATTGTCGTTCATGGAAAACAATGTTGCAAAGCACCTCGGAAACCGCAGATTGTGGATTTCAGTCCATCTGCAAATTACGAAGTTTATTTTTGAACTCTTCACATCTTTCTATTTGATTTGAGTTTCTGATATTGTTTACCACCGTAGTTGCAGCTTGACTAAGGGACTCCCCCAAAAATGTTCACTCGTCTAAGGACATTTCATCCAACGTCGCTCACTAACTCAAAGCCCAAGCTCTTGAATGACGTTGGTTTGAGTTTTTAAAGATGAAAAACAGATCCGTTGAGTTTATTATTGAAGCGATAACTATAAGTAGATGTCACTTAGTGATAACGATATTGATATTATACTTGTACTAATTAATTACCTAATTATTTTTCCAAAAACATAAATAGAACTACAGAAAACTGCAACACATTATTATATTAGGAATGTGGTACACAGAATAGTAGGATATCCTTTATGAATTAACTATCGTATTTTTTAACTGAACCAAGACTCACTCGTTGGTTTTGGAGTTGTAGCACTCAACGATCTTGCAGACTGGCCGTTTCTTCTCACCGGTCAAGCCACCTGCCACCCAGATGTAGTCGTGGTACTTGACAGCAGCCACGGCCATCCGCGCCATTCTCATCGATTTCACGTCGCTCCAGGATCCACTCTTGGGATCGAACTTTTCGACTGAGCGCAGAACCCTAAATGGTTTTGAAAATTCTTTGGGATGCTAATCTTATTAAATAAATTAGACAATAAGCTGCAATTTTCATGATCATAACCTGTAATTTTGTAACCTCTGCAAAATGATGATGAATTCACTCCACAGACACTGGTATTTGCTGATTAAAAAGTGCAAAGTTTAACTTTTTACTCCCGTAAGTATTTAAAGATATATTATAAACGTGTCTACGTGACAGGTTTTAATTTATAATACGAGTATTTGCATGTGTGTGTAAAATATAATAGCAAAAAAATATACAACGTTGATATGTAAACAGTCACCTGCCCTTTTTGTCCTGTCCTCCGATAGCATAAAGGGCCATTCGATGAACGACTAGGCCGAAGTTTTTTCTAGGTATTGCCAGCCCCGATTCACTGTACCTTCAAAGAATATTTTTTATATTAATTATAAAAGTAAACCAAGTAATGAACGATTATTTTACACATATAACCATGAAAATCCCATTATTCGCGATTTGCACCTATTGAATAAAACCATTTTTTTTTCAGATTATTTCACTGCATATTTACCGAAACGTTAGATATTGTGTATCTGGCATCATCATGACAAGAGATTTTGACTTCAAGCGAGAATACCATCCTAGTCCATATGATATACATATGTACATATTTTTAACCTTATCTATCCCTATAATTACCATGAACGAGTGACTGGCTCGAAACTCCACACTGTCGACACTACCATCGATTTGCCACGAACGTCATCTTCACGGGGGTCCGCACCTCCTGCAGATTACAAAAATACTCTGATTTGGAAGACCTATTTATAGCAAAAGGCAACAAAATAGCCTATTCGTATTTCCAACTGTTTTCTACCGACACACTGACAAGTTTTTCATCAGGGCCTACGAAAAGGCTTTTAAATGTTGTTTTGATTTAGTATCAGTTCTAAGTCTAAACAGTAGTAGAGTACAGAAAAAATATAACAAAACTATTTACTTCTCTAATCGCAATATGGTTAGATAATTGGCTTTCCCCTTTGACTGCCAGAGACGCTTTAAAGCGTCTCAAACAATAGCTTTTCCATTGTTTTTGGATTCCTCGCGGTCAAATGGTTAAGGAACCTTTTATTTGGACGGACTTCTCGCTGTTGGTTTTCTCAGTGTCACCGGCTCTTAGAGGTTGCAACTTAAGTGTGTTGTCGGTCTTTAAAAAAGATCAGAAGAAAGCCAGGTATAGAATGGGGAGAAGTTAATTTTGTGCCTTTAAACTTTCTGTTGTTAAGTAAAATTTAACCTTGTTATATTTTTAACATTTTATGTCCAACAATTTGTATCATCACATTTATTAGAAATATTTTGAAAATGAGATGAGCTTTTAATTAGTAATTTCTTCCTGGCCTTCCTTTCCTAAGAATAATTATGCCATTCCATAGTACTCACCCACGAGGTACACTCGACCTCTCAAAAAAGCAACGGAGTGATGATGCCGAGGTTCGGGTAGATCACCTACGTACTCCCACACGTTTGTGACCGGATCGAATCTATATATAAATAGCTATAATATATCCCACCAAAAACATTCTGTAAAAAATCTAGCCAAGTCTCGATGGAGCTGCTTGATTATCTCTAAAAAGTAATGAAATCAAGACAAAGACGTGCCAAGTCTCCTTAGACTTGGCACGTCTTTGTCTTGATTTCATTCCTTACTGCAATTGATTCATTATTATGGTTGATGTTGTGTGACTTGGCCGTTGAAGAGTACACAAGGATACAAAACTAGGTGCTTCATGACACCATTGCACCAATCTGTCGCCAGAACCGCTACCCATTGACGGTACAAATTTGCCACTTGGAAAACGGTGATGCAATAGCCCATCGATTGTAGGCTTGATAAAGCCACTAACGTATAAAGAATGTTCAACGGCCAAGTCACACAACATTAACCATAATAATTAATTAATTGCAGTAAGGAACCTTAGACTTGGCACGTCTTTGTCTTGATTTCATTACTTTTTAGAGATAATCAAGCAGCTCCATCGAGACTTGGCTAGATTTTTTACAGAATGTTTTTGGTGGGATTTTACTTCTTTTTGTAGAAACTTGAAAGGAATATTAGACGACCGATTGGGTGTAATGGTTGAAACGTTGGCTACTTACTACACCAAGGGTTCCGGGTTCGATCCCCGGGCAGTACCTACAAATATTTGTGTGCACCAACATGTCTGTTTGTATTGGTCTAGCGCGCTCGACTTGGCGGGGCACTACCATGCCCCCGATTTTTGACATCGGATGAAGCGGCCCACATGTTAATATATATTGTTTAAAGGCGGTATGTCAATCTCTTATAGTTTGGCTGGGCTCTTTGTTATCTAAGCAGGGTCACCAGGTACTCCAGATCCTCGATTATCCAAGTTATTATAGTTTTCCCTTTATATAACCATTAAACCCTGACTCTGTACCAAATTTCAGCTCTGTGAGTTAATGAGAAGTACTAGTTCTATTTTGATGATTTTGTTATCTAAGCAGGGTCACCAGGTACTCCAGATCTTCGATTTTCGAAGTTTTCATAGTTTTCCCTTTATGTAGCCATTAAACCCTAACTCTGTACCGAATTTCAGCTTTCTGAGTTAATGGGAAGTACTAGTTCTATTTTGATGATCATGAGTGAGTGAGTGAGTGAGTGTCTGTCGAAAATGCGAAACTTTGCTTTCGCTTAACGTCGGAACTAAATGACCTACAGACTTGAAATTTTGGATTTAAAGTAAGTTATTATATCTTACTAGATGACGAAAATTTCAGCGCTCTGGTATTATCCAAAGATTCTCAAATCGGGGCCTGAAAATGCGGCGAAATGGATCCTGTAAAGGATGGTACGGCAGTGTCTGCTTCGCGCTCGACTTGGCGGGGGCACTGCCGTGTCCCCAGGTATATATTTTTATTTTATTAATAATGTCAAAGGTAAAATAAAAAAAAGCAGTATATTATTACAACCGCAAAGATGTATGTGGTACCAGTATAGGTTTTGTACTGGGGTAACCGTGGTTGAGTCCATTTGTCCAACCTTTCAGCTTGTAATCGTCTGTCGACATACACACACAATAAACTAAACTTACCTGTAAATATTTTTCCCAGTATTTCTACCAATACCGTAGGGGGCCTGCTTTCGGGAACATGGGTCAATGCCTCCAAAGACAAGTACTGTCTCCCGATCCCAGTTGAACAAAGACCCATCGGCTATATAGTTCTTGTTAGACGGTCCCAGTATTGACGTGGACAGTTTGTTCCTAAAACAGAACTAAATGTTCTAATTTCTGAAAATTAGGAATTACTTAATGGACATAATTATTTCTTGAATATGTGGAC
Organism: Leucinodes orbonalis; assembly: GCA_019425675.1. Classification (NCBI taxonomy): domain Eukaryota; kingdom Metazoa; phylum Arthropoda; class Insecta; order Lepidoptera; family Crambidae; genus Leucinodes; species Leucinodes orbonalis. The sequence continues at coordinate 222,058 of PQWD01001039.1, forward strand.
ATCTGCCAATCAAGAACTGGGAATTATGGTGTTACCTTGAAATTGCGATAATTATTAGTATATAGTCTATAGCATTGCTAAATAATAGAGTCAATAGATAACAAAGAAGCAAAACTATATCTTAACTGGTACAAAATGTATTGAACATCTTGATTTACATGGACGAAGTGAATTCAGTTCACTTACCATCCAGTAAGCGAAGTCAGGTCATTTCGCTTACCTAATATGAAGTGATACCGGTGCCCATAACTTAGGAAGTTTTAAAGAAAATACTAACTATAGATCATGATTGAGTGTAGAGCTATTTTGTTGCATAACACAAAGTTTTCTTTATAGTACCTATTCAAGAATATACCTATTCAATGAATGGAAACCATTTCTTAACTATTTTTTATTAAATAAAAAAGAAATCCGGAGTTCTCAAAGAATCTTCAGTTCATTGACAAACGGGATATTTAAGGTAAAATACGGAAAAAGTTCAACATTTCACCAAAGGGTCAGGTCACTTTCAAGAGAAATCATCCGAATAATGCAGGATATTATTTAATGCAGTGTAATGCTTATTTGTACTCACATATTGGCCCGAGCCAAAGATTCCTTAGAATGGTTGAAGAGAGATATTTGCGGACTAAGGAATTTGCTATGGGACGTGGGCCCCGAAAGACGCGGCGAGCCATCTACACGCAGCGCCGCTGCCTGCGCTTGCCGGCTGGGCGACGATGGGCCTTGCGAGTTGCTGAAATCATTGCTTTCTAAAGTTTCATCATCATCGGCTGTAATGTTGTCGATGTTTTTGATTCAGTGATACTTATTGACATTATGAGAATCGGCTTCTTTTCAGTAGAAGTTACCGTCTAGTGTTTTTTTTTCATAATAAACTTATGTTCGTTATACACCCATTCAACCAAAACGGATTTTTCGGATTAATAGAGAAAATTTGGAACAAACCGAGTAGCAAAATAAACAATTCTTTTCATTTAGATTTAATTTACGTGATAGAATCCGTAATTGGTTTTGAGTATGAAGGCTCACTTATGTTACTCTGTAAAGTTTGAGTTCATTTTCCGTCTCCCATTAGGCTGTTTTGTCTAATAGAAGAAATTCTATTATCTACATAACTATTGTGGCAGAATGATGAACAAAATGTGAAGAACTCTAAGGTCCTCAACATCCCCTTAAGCATATGTGTTTACTGTTGGTACAAATATACCGGCGAGAGCCTGCAAGAGCAGCTGTGGCAGCAGCTAAGTAGGACGCAGCAACGCTGTGCCTTTTGTCCCCGGCCTTCGTCATGGTGAATGCATTCTGGAATAAACAAATATTCACACAACATCTTCTAGCTCCAAATTAAGCAAGGAAACTATACTTTGGTCACTAAACAATGGATAAACATACTAATACTTTCATAATACTTTGATAGATTTTTTATTGTAAAGACACATGTTTGTGCTATATGTACACCGAATACGGAAGTTAGTCGCGCCTTCTTCAATTGAGAAGGTATTTGGTTTGATGATCAAAGCCCTAATGTGATCTTTTTTGATCGAAAAGTTACTCAGTTTGATGACGATGAAAGGCCTGTGATGTATTTTATATGTAACAACTGACCACTATAGTAGGGCGGCCATCATCTCTTAAATACATGGTATCATCTTTGTAAACAAACAGGTAGTTTTTTACACATTTAACTTTACACAATATACCTTGTCAGTGATGCTGGTATTGATGGTGCCACTGCTGCTCTCGCTGTTGGTTGTCATCATCTCTTCCGTAGAGTCCTTCTCTGGCGGCTCCAGCATTTGCTAAGAGTGTTTTGATATTTTAAATTGAGTAGTTCCGATGAGAAGTAATGGAGAATTCTATTAATAAATGAAATTTGTAAATCGTTTGTAGCCCCATTACTAATATAAGAAAAAACAATCTTTTCAATATCTTTTTTTAGATATAAGTACTTATCCCAAAAAAACACAAAAAATATAAAAATATAAAGATATTTTACCAAAAAAAGAAACGATTTTGCCTTCGACGCAACTATAAATGAATAAATAACATCTACATTTTCAAAAATCACAAAAATAAAAAATGTTTACATTATTGTGGTGAACTGTACACATATGGACTCCTTGAATTTGCTTGCCACGTTGGCCGGTAGAGCTTGGTTGCTTCTGATGTATTTTCACTTTACGATGATCCTAAAGATTCATGGTATGTATAAAAGTGATTATTATGTTTTCAATTAATAGTATGCTTATTCAACGGAACATGTAAGAAAAATGTATGTGAACGAGAAAGTGTAATAAAAGTGTAGTTATGACAAAAGGACTTATTTTAATTTATTTTAAGTAGCGTTAAAAAAATATGACGTTTTAGGACGTTAAATGTAAGCATATATATATATATGCACTTCACCAGTGACGCGAGCGCACCATGAACACAAATCTAAAGACACTTCAGATGTTGAAAACCGTCAATCAGTATACATAGAAATCGTCATACATACGCTTGAAAAACAACCCAACTTCGGCAGATGACGTTACACAGGTAAGAGGCTTAGCATAGTCCCGATTGATGGCTTTTGGCGTTTGCCAAAAGGCTTTGGGTAATGACATTTCAAAATATCACTTCAAATAAAAAGAGAGCAAGACCAATCGACAACATTATGCCATGTGTCGGAATATTTTATTACAAAAGCCCTCATTGCGTGATTGCGTTAGATAGAGGATTCATCTTCCAGATAAATACCTCGAACTGGTTTTGTCTCCTCTCGTATTCATGACTCTTTCTGGGTGACATCGTTGCATCCGCGTCTCCTGGGGGAAATTGAGTCGGCGATTGGGATTGATTACCATCCTGGGGAACATAACGGTTAGAAAGCTCATGAAAACAAACTTCTTTTAAAAAGATAGTTAGCCACCACCACCAAAAATGGGGCAACAGTGCTAATACGTACTTAAAACTATCACAGAGCAGATATAAGCATTTTAACTAGGGGCACTTCTGCTTATGAATTATATTTCCCTCTGGATTAACGACAACATTACGAAAATCCTTCAAAATATGATCATGGAGACTTACTTTTCTTCTTGTTTCAAAGAATTCACTCATGGTTGGAAATTTATGATTGTCGCCCGAAAGCCCCTTGAGGCTGGCTGGTAGTGGAAGTCCATCTTTGTTTTATCTTATCGTTCTCCATCCCACGCATGGTGCCTAACGATTAATATAATACATTATGTAATAAAAAGTAAAAGATTAATTTGTAAGTCATTTAATTGTTTCATTCAGTGATGTCGTTGCACATGTAGCTTTTTTTTTTTCGAACTGACTACTGCTGTTGGCCGCAGATGGCCTTTACAGCTTCACCGGGCAAGTGGCGAGCGCAGATGGCTCTCAGCCTTAATATTTACACAACGAGCCTAAGGGCGTCCCGAACGGACTCGAACCTCGGCTTAGGGCGTTGCGGGGGGGGGCTTGGTAGCCTAACATATGTTTGGGGAGAAAAGCGGCCCGGCACATGCCGGTTACGCGAATAGGGACTGTGCGAACCTACCGGGCCACGCGACGATGGCCCCCGCCGGCGGGGACGGAATCTCGGTTGTCGGTTTGTAGAGTGTAATTTTAGTGATTTAGCTATTTCGGCCGCCGATGCGGCGGCGACCGTGATGGGATCGTCTAGCACGTCCCGTGGACGCCGACGTTTACGCGCGCGAGTTGAAATGTTATTATTATTAGCTGCTGTTGTTGAATAATCAGCAGAGGAGACAATGAGCGGGTTTGAATGCGCCATTGCCGAGTCGAAGAAGCGTTTGGACGCCAACTTTAGGTACTGCGAAATCGTAGGCAGCCCTAAGTCTAAATGAAGGTTCAAGTTGCGTATGAACCACGGCGCTCCCGTGGCTTTGCGCATGAACTTGTTCTGAATGACTTGTAGCCTATGGACGTGTTTGGACGCAGCGTGTGCGAAAACCACACCGGCATACGTCATTATGGGCCTGATGTACGCAGTGTAAATTCTCACCTTATTACTAAGGGATAATTTACTACGCGTGTTTAGTAGGCAATGGAGGCGCCCGAGTGCGAATGCAGCCCGGTTGCGCACTGTTCTGATGTGCGGCCCAAAGGTTAGACCACTATCGAGAGTGACACCTAGGTATCGGGTGTTCTTTTCCCACGGTATAGAACGCCCGAATAGCGTTACCTGACGTGGGAGGGATCGACCGGACGGCGCGCCTTTCTTCTGAAAAAGGACCGCCGCGCTCTTGTCCGGATTGAGCTCGACCCTCCATTTCCTAAACCAATCACCTAGCGTGTTGGCGGACTTTTGGAGGGCCCTTACAATGGGGCCCGCGCGCCTTGACGAACAGTTAATGGCTGTATCGTCGGCAAACAACGCGATGTTCGTCCTGAGCGGGGAAGGACGGAACTCCGGGAGGTCGCTAGTGTATAGCGTGAATAGGAGTGGGGATAACATCGAGCCCTGCGTACGCCTGCCCGCAGGGGTGGGAGGGGATAGAGTGCCCTCCATACGATATCGGAACGTGCGATTTGATAGAAATTCGCGCACTATGCGTACTAGACGGTCGGGCACGTTTAGTTTGTATAACTTGTATAACAAACCTTCGTGCCAGACTTTGTCGAACGCTTTTGCGACATCGAAGAATAATGCTCCCATTTTGTGCGGCCTCGCGAGATTGAAACGGGAGGAGACATGCTCCACTATGCTGAGTCGACGTACTCACGCAGGCGGGCCAATACTATGCGTTCGTAAATTTTACCAATCACATTGAGTAAACTTATCGGACGATAGCTAGCCGGTTCGCACTTTGGTATGCCGGGTTTGGGAATGCCGATGACGGTGGCTTCTTTCCACGATTGTGGGAAAATGCCTTTGCTCAGCGCCGAGTTGAATATGGCGGTGAGAAAGGTAAGTAGCGCGAGCGGAAAGTGTTTCAACACTTTGTTTGTAATGCCGTCGGGGCCGATAGTCGCGACCTCATCCACCGTGACCGCCCTCAGGGGGGGGCGCCGTGGGGGGGGAGCGAAGCTCTACGCTCGACCTCGGATTCAACTTCGAGAAGGTGGTCCGGGTCTACGGGCAGAGTGCTCGGCGTACACTGTTGTTCGAGACTGGCGGCCAGACACTCCGCCTTTTCGTCATCATCAAACGCGGGCGTTTGGTTCGGACGATTCAGGGGGGGCGTGCTCGCCGTCGTATCGGACTTCAGTTTTCTGGCTAATTGCCAGAATGCTAAATGACTGGGCTCTAAGCTCGATAGCATATCGCCCCAGCGTTCGTGCCGTAGTTCGTCGATGCGACGCTTTACGTCCCTCTGTAAAGCGCGCAATCGAACCCGGTTCGACTCTGTGGGATATGCATCGTACGCGCGGGTGGCCGCGTTCTTTTCCGTCAACAGGGCGCGTACATCAGGCGGCAGGTCCCAGCGAAGGTGGGCCTTCGCCGGCTCCTGTCGTGAGCAGTCCTTAACGACGCTCTGTACGTGCTCCGTGAGGGAATCGATAGCGCGAGGGGTATCGGGACGGACGACGAGTCGTCCGGGGTGGCATCTGCAAGCTCGCTGGGATAGACTTGAGGCTATTCTCGAGTCTAATCCAGTCTACTTTAGTGACTGTGGGCTCAGTCGATTGCTGGGACTGGCCTCGGGGATAGCTCTATGACCACGGGTCTGTGATCGGACACTAACTCATGTAAAAACTTCTATAGAAATAAACGTAGGTTTATGTTCTTTAAAAGCGCTACATCTAATATGTCTGCCCTATGAGCGATATTTGCCGGATAATGGGTGGGGCACATGGGAGCGATAATATCGAAATTTAGAGTGCTCGATAGCGACTCTAATAACCTACCCCTAGGGTTTGTGGTGAGACAGTTGCACATGTAGCTAATCGCCAAATGCCTATACTATGATCATAGGGTTACATGGTTATCGCTTATGTGGTATTTTCCTATAAGACTAGTTCAACCGATTACCGAATAAAGCTCTCATTTAGGTATCTGAGAAATCTCAGGTACATTGGGTTACATCTTCAGTGCAGTGTCTTGGCTATATCTATTTTCGTGAGGAACTGCAATGAAAACAATATCATTGCCACAATGTTAGGTCTATCAGTCGATATACGTAATCGTGCGGCAACACTGACAAAAGCCATCATTCTTGTACTCTATCCTTTGAGGACCGGAAGTCTACGATGTACTGATTGTTGATGAGTGCATCGTACGATAACGATCTATACGAATAAGCATCTCAGTTGGCTCACAAATAACTCGGTCAAAATAATAATGTCCTTCAAAAATCCTTATTTTGCATCGTACGCTAACCAAATAATATAGTGAAGAACCAACTTTGAACCTAATAAATAACTTAAAATGTCAATGAATCTAACTAGGACTTAGATCGATTTTATATTTTGCTTCATGCAATCATGGGGTAAAAAAAAACATTCTACATCCCTTTTGACATTCATTATAAAATTTTGGGTTCGTAATTATTGGGTCATATTTGTTACAATTATTTCTAACTGATTAGATTAATACATAACATAGTTGTGTAATGAAATAAGTAGGTATCTACTTATTTCATTATACAACTATGTTATATACGCATTTATTTATCCATTTTGTTATAGGTACCTACTTATAATTTTTGATGAGTCTTATAAGTAAATGGAAAATAAAGTCTTCTTAGCAGGTATCTGGCTAATATTTATTAAATATAAAAGATATGTATTAAAGTTTATCTTTTACACACATACATACTAAAAGGTCAAACTGAGAACCTCAAAAGAAGCGTACTTAATGCGCGTAAATTCGTGCACTCGCTAAAATAGAGTTAATTTACATGTATTTTCAGATAAATAATATGCTGAGTAGATTCAATTTTGAAGCAAATCAGAGCACCAATAACAGTTTATCTTATAAATATTATTGTAAACATATACGATAGGACTTATAAACAGATCTGCACAAGCTTCGCCACGTGGTGTGCGGAAAGCGTAAGATATAAGATTTAAAACAAGGAATGCTTTCTAGAAATAATTTTAAATCACTGGCATCATATTGTAGGTAAGAGTACATATCTTATACAATCCTCTAATTTTCTATTTATCCTAAAATTTCACTTTAAGTCCAAGATCTTTGGTTTTAGTGCCAAGTTTATTCTTAGTTAAGAGTAATAAATACAAAATAAGTGGGGTAAGTTACGACAACATTATTTTTATATCGTACAAAGTGTGCCAATTTAAGGAAACGGAAAGCAATATATTATTCAAGGGGCGTATACGTTAAAAACTTTTTATCCAGCAGTTAGTGGTAAATAGAAAACTATTAATAAAAAGAGAATTTTCAGGCAAAAGTTATGATGCAAAGGGATGAAGATAGAAAAAAACCTTTGGTTTGATACCGAAACAAAAATGACGTGTTTCCCAAGGTATCAAAGACACGAGGTATTTTTTATTAAACACAATAATCCTAAAGTTACGACAAACAAACCTATAAGAAGATTTCCTGAAAAACTACGATATGGAGGCAGATAAACAAATTTGCGTAGCTTAAAACAATACGAATGCATATATTTTAAATTTTCTCAAGTATGTTTAAAAGTTCTTCCGCTACATCAAGATAACAAGTTGTCAGCGTAGTCATGGCTAGTGTTAATTAGAGATGATGTAAAAGTAATCCTTGTTTACCAGGAAAGATGTTAATTAAACAACCAGCCCGAGGTTCCAATTACATGATTTCTATCAATAAGGAAAGAATATTCCATTAAATCATAAATGTGAAATGAGAACTATTTTTCTAAACCTAATTAAATCAAACCGAACCACAAGACACGAGTAGTTTCACAGTAACCATGATTTCTATCAATAAGGTAAGAATATTCCATTAAATCATAAATGTGAAATGAGAACTAATTTTCTAAACCTAATTAAACCAAACCGAACCACAAGACACGAGTAGTTTCACAGTAACGAGTTATAAACAAATGAATGTGAATTCTTAAGACAAAGTATAAACATTTCCTTTCGCAATGTATTAACCAAAGAACTCTGACGCGCAGTTTCTATTGGCAAATGTAAACTCACCGGGCACGTCATCGCTCCTGCGCGCCGGCTGCATCATAGCCATTTGTTGGTACATCTGGTCTTTTGGCACCATGAACTGTTCCAGATATTTCAGGAAGTCCTTGTACGTCACGTGGTTCTAGCGTGGGAACAAATTGCGATTCAATTAGATAATTGTCTGTAGTGCAGTTCTCCTCATGGACACTATTTCCCAAATTGTGATAGAAGTAATCTTATTATTATTGGTTCCTCTATAAATGATTATCCTGGTCCTGTATATGTGTTCAACGTAAGCATTAGGTAGTAAAACATTTATAGCTGTGCAAACAGTCAGGTTTCGATAGCCAACCAACCTTACATGCCCGTGGTAAATCCTGCCTACAGCAAATTTTATTTATTTGTTTCACTTATTTTACTCATTACCAGTTGAACAACATACCTTCTCCTCACCAATCCAGTTTCTTTCAGCAGGCTCACTGAGACCAAGTACGTCTATCCAGTGGTGGTAGTTCTTAGAGTTGTTCCCGTACCAGTACTTTATTATGACATACCTGAAATCAAGTATTAGTCTGCTGTGGATGACCCGCATAGAAAAAGAAGAACCAACATTGATTTCAATTAGGATATTATAATTTTAAGGTATTACATACAACATACAAATGTTACATTCTAAGGCAACCTCAATCTGCATCTGCTGGTTGAAGTGCAACCTACGTTACGTTAACAACCTAAGTGAACCCACTAATAAGCAACAGAGTAAATTGAATAAATTATTTGAACTTTATACTAGCCTGGCGAAAAATTATGTGACTGAGTGAGGCGTTCGTCCTGCTCTAAATCAGGGTAACTCGTTACGATCCAAATAGTGAAGGCTGTTATAAGCGTATAAAAAGGTGACCTGCATTTTAAAAACCTGGGCACACCCAGGTTTAGAGTTAATCATGACGATGTTTACATCTCAATGCCTCTAACTTAGAGTCGGATACGTGCCGAGCTTGCCCACAGTCGTAGGATAAGGCAGACGAAATCCCAGGTAATTGTTCAGTCGATAGGACTCCTGAAAGGAGTCTTTCCAAAAACATACTGAATGCAATGCTCTTTATTTAATTAATGCTTGACCCTAGTTCGTTTTGGCAGGTCACACGAACCTCGTTACTATTAGCTGAGATGCACAACGTGTAGGGTGTCGGTATATTTAGGTAAGGAAACGAAAAGGTTAGTACCATTATAAATAGGTTTAGCTGCTGTTGAGTATACCGTAGTACACGCCCCTTGCTTAAATTATGACTAGATGGCGTAGTATTCATATAAGTAGATATTTTATTTCGCGAGGGTCAACTCACGCAAGACCATCATCCACCATTTGCTGCACCTCTGGCTCGTTGACAATGTCCAGTATTTCGCCATTGTCAGGATTCCGCTTGATATCCACCAGCTGCCACGGAGAGATGAGGCCGAAGCGTACGCAACGCATCACTTCTACCGAAAGCTGTTGCCGCGCCGCCCAGTCACCGTACAGCCATCTTACACCCGCCATTAGAACTTCTATCTCACTAGTATAATGACATAAACATATTTATAACACTAAAACAATCTTTAACAATAAATCAAGAAACATTTATTCAACATTGTCGTCGAGGTATCATCGTCATCAGCCTATAGGTAACATCGCACTGCAGGGACAAGGCCTTTCTATACATGCCGTAGGCTCAATTCGCATTGTTGAAGGTACATAAATATGAAAAAATATACTTCCACCTGTTCAAATTATTCCGAGTAGGCACACAGAATTTACGCATCCTTACCTGATACTTTTAGATTTTTCTATAAAAATGTTTACAAAACAATGTACTCGTTTAGTAACTTTTAGTTTAAAATTAAGTAGGTATACCTTGTCACACATATGTAGTTAGAACGAAGAAAAGTCAGGATTTCTTCTGGTTCTAGTTCAAGGAAATCTCTCGACGCCACCAGTGGTAGAAAAAAACGCATTACACGTGGTATCTAGAATATATTTATTAGTTCAACATAGACCTACAAGGTCTGACACCACTATGCGTAACATAGAAGGACCGACACACATAGAACGTAATAATAATAATTTATCTATATTTTACGTGAATTTATAGAAGGGAAGTTAATAAATGGAGAGACTGTTTAACAGATTTTGGGACTCTTACATAAATTATTTTTCTACTATCACAAATTAACTAATATATACTCTACTTTCTTATTAATTGTAACTAATTTAGTTATCTCTTTTTTCAGGTAATTATTTTACCATTAAATCCACAACTGGCATCATACCCCTCTGTCTTGCCTCCCTGAATAAAACGAATGCAGTGTCTTCGTTAAAAAGGTCTTCATTTAAAATGAAAGCACTACATTGATCTTCCAAATCTGCAGTAAAATTATGTCTTATTCTATAGAATATCATTCAATTAACATTAAATACGTTAGAAATTACACTAGTATTCGATACACCAAATCTCTTAATGTGTAACTTGCAGAAAATACTTATTGTTTGTAGACAATTCTACAATGCCAAGATTGATTCACGAAACAAAATACTTGATATTTACAAATATCAAAATTTGTAATATTGCATCACCTTTTATTGACAAAAATTGTGCCGCACAAAATAGATCCAAAATATTATCTCTTCGGAGTACTTTATTACTCTCTGTTCCGCTAATAACCATCCATTCATAAATTGTTTGAAATGCTTCAGGCGTAACATTTTCCTATTAAAATAATACTGATGCAAGATTGTAAGAAGTATGACAACTTTTTAAATTAATATAAACCATACATACAATTGGCAGTTCATATTCTTTTATCGAGTTTGTGTTCATATCGAAAAATTTGGAGTATATTTGTAGTAACATATGATGACAATGAAACTCCCTATTGCCGATATGAATTACTGAGTCAGTATTTCTGGAAATTGTTAACAATTTATTAAAACCCTACAATAACATTTACAAAAGATAAGATTGCAAACCGTGACATGAATAACATTGAAATGAGTTGTAGATTTTTTGAATGAATATCTATATCATTTTCAACGGATAACTTTTTTGTATGGTTTTGAATACTTGATATCACTATGTTAATCTTTGCTAAAACTGACTAAAAAAATGTACTACAAGATTACATGTGATTATGAATTCGCCTGTAAAACTCTTGAAATAGATCCTGTTTCTTGGGTAACTGCACTCTCATCCAATCGATAGGTTCCGCAATGGTGTACCCGAGACTCCCAGATCCTTCCCTTTATCTTCCCTCATGGTGGGATGATTTGTTTTACCACTCTTATTAAATGAGCTTCGTATATTTGCATTTTTAACTTCTCTATCTCTTATTTCATATTGTAGTTGTGATTCAAACTCACTGTCAATTTCCTGTCAAAAATAAATTAAATGTGCTTTTTTTATCTCCAGTAAAAGACATTTTTTTATATATTACTAATATCATTTGGCAATACATTGTTCTGTTCATTAGCAGAACTTCCCTCGTAGTTTATTTGAACTTCAGCTAGAGTCGGGTCGGCTAAAAGAACCCCAACAGTAGATGATTGATATACAACCTGGAATAATAGATAATAAAATATAACGAGTATTTAGATAAATTGCCATTGAAAATAAAATAAAATTTGTAAATAAGTATACAAATTGGAAGAAAAAACACACTAATAAATTTATACTTTGTCATTTTTACCTGATTAGATTTAACTTTAAGATTACCGCTTGGTGTAGATTTAAAAGGAAAAGATGCCCCCTTTTGTTCACTCATTTGGCCTATGCATGATGCACTAAAAATAACAAAAAAAAGTTTGGTGAATCTTATAATAGGCATGATGACTGGGTCCAGAAATCGTAAGAACTATTTCATATTATTACAAATCTTGGTTAAATATAACGATGTGCTTACTCTCAGCTCGAAAACTCATGTTTTATGAATTTTAATAGTCTTCAAAGTTAGATGGGCAAGTCCATTTTTAAAGTACATTAATTGTCAAAAATTTGTTAACAAAAGGATAACACATACAATTTAAAGCAACTTTTGCTATGAAACCGTTTTAGTAAACGCAGCATTTAATATAGTTGTAGTACAAAATTCACAAACTATGCGTACTATTTACTGATGCGTGACGTCATAACTAGGTAGCCATTTGTATGAAGCGTTTTTGGGAAAGTCCATTAACGTGTTTTTAGAATTGGAAAATCTCTGTGAGTTTATTAGAGTTAACGGAGTAATTTTTTTACCAATGTTTCTATTACTATGCGGTCCATCGATATAATAACAGAAAAAAAAATTGTCATCATCCCTATTGTAGGTAATTCTCGAAAATGAGCCGCGCACGGATGAATCGATTAATATAAAAATATTACGTAAGCCATTGAAGCTAGGAACATACTTTATTAAAAATTACAATATGACTAGCCTAGACACAACATGACCAAATTAACTCAAGTAAGGTTTAGTTGCAGGGTAGTTGGTCTTGCAATAGATTCTTTTTCTTAGAAAGTTTTGGTACTTTTTCGTAATTTTTTTACCTGGAATCTTCGGGTTTAGAGGAAAGGCTCATATCCATAACATCTCTATCTTTTTTTTTTTTTTTTTTTTTTTTTTTTATTTTTTGAGCCACAAACAGGTATGTAATACATTTACAAAAAACATTCTTATTTAAAAATAATTATTCATTACAAACCCAGCATTGCTGGCCACACATAGTGTTTCAGTTTCGTGAAACCCATTTAAACATCATTGGGCTAGTCACAATCTTATATATACAGGTTGTACAACAGCAATAAAATAAAAGTTATTTGCATACATAAATAATAAATACCCTACATAACACAATTTTATTTACATAAATAAATAAATATCCATATAGCAAAAGTATATTTGTGTCTGATATAAGTGTTATACTTCATTAAAAGCAATAAATAAATAAATAATATATATAAAATATACAGTTAGTGTGTTACTTGTGTGTATGTGTGTGTATTGATGTTGTAAGAACACTAAGCACCTGTCTCCTATACGAGTGTGCTTTAACACTATACATATCTAGGTCTTGAAACAGCTTATTATGCGTTTCAAGCATTCGTCTCAGTGGACATCTAATGCCTGCATTAGTACGAGGTGTACCAACTGCAAACATAGGCTTGGCGCGCGATGACCGCCGCTGGGCACGGAGAGTACAGAGTAATTTATATTACCAATGATATTCATGCAGTCATATTTGTTGTTGCATAAATCGTACAGAAGCATTGCTTCCAGTTGTGTGCGCCTGGATTTTAAGTCTATTAAGTGAAATTTTATTAAAAGATCTGTGTATGACAACCGCTGACGATGAAACTTATAAAAAATACGACGGAGAAACTTTTTTTGTACAACTTCAATACTTTTGTCATATTTATTATATAATGGGTTCCATATAGCCACAGCGTACTCAAGTTGAGGACGTATAAGGATTTATATAGGTAAATCATTGTATTTTGGTTCCTAAAGTTAATTGTTGATCGCATTACGAAGCCATACATCTTAAAAGCTTTATTAATGATGTTTTCTATGTGAATATTAAGGTGTAGTTTACTATCTAATGTTATACCTAGATCCTTGATGTCATTGACCCGTTTTAATTTTTTATTACAAAGTGAGTAAGTAAAATTACTGATATTCCTTTTTTTACTGAAGGTTATGGTTTTGCACTTTTCTAGACTAAGTTGTAGTTTATTTTCTAGACAATACTCACTGAATCTATCTTGTATGTTGTCAACGTATTCTGAAGTAAATTTTTTGGCGTATGTTTCAACAGACAAATTTGTTTTTCTTCTTGCTTTCCTGGTATTCATAGATGATTATTAAAAAGCACAAAAAATATGTAGCAAATAAATTGTAAGTGTTTCCATTCTGCATAATATTCTGTCACTTTGCATTAGGTACGGAGTATTAGAAAGGAAAAGAAAGAGTTTGCACCATACAAGCTTAGGAACCCAACCAACCCAACCTCATCAAAATTTTTATGGTGCTAATATTATTTTTTTAATTTCGTGAAGGTACATATTATTATTTGGGTTTTGGGGGCTATTCAGGCTTATACAGACCTGAAGTCACTTTGACCTAGAAGATCTTTTGTGGCTCGCTCCCCTTTCCCGTGAAAGGTACTTACTTTCCTTTAAAGTTCCACGACATGAATTGAGTGTCAGAAAAGTCTTTTATATAACTCACTGATGCATCTCCAGAACTACCAAAAATTGAATCCCTGTCTAGTTTTCTAGATAAAAGGTCGCTTGTTTGTTTCAGAAAGTCGAATGCTGAAATGACAAATGCAAACAAACTAAATTACGTTGAGTCTTGTTTACTTTAACAACCGGTGACAGTCCACTGCTGGTCGACTATTTAGTAACGAAATGATTTTAAAAAAATGGTTAAGCTAATCCCTTATTCTCGTTAGTAAGTCAATTGGACTTGGCCTTTTACTAATGACATTATTACTAAAGATATTAACAAAACATTTTTGTAGTCATTAGTTTACATATGTAAGTTAACTTATACAAACATACTTCATCTAATGAGTTTCTTGTACTTATGCCTGCCTGATATTTGTATCATTCAAATGAATAGAGACAGAATTTATTACCTTTGCAATTATTGTTTACTTGTTATATTATTATTTATAAACTTAAACAAATACAAATGTTTCAAAGATAAAGTCACTACTACAAAGTAGGAAAATTACGTGGTCTATTCGTTATAAAGGTTTTGCTTATTCCAAGTAAAAGACATAAATTTATGGACTTACTAATAAACAAATATGGATGAGTGATACAAAGTACAAACGACGTTTGAATATGTTTATTTATATTGACAACTGCCGCAAAAACCTATCTAATCAGGTGTACTAATGCATATTATACAACTCACTTATATCGCTCTTATTTGTCACTAGGTCTGAAAGTGAACTGCTTCTATGAACCCTCGGTTTGATCGTTATACAATAGTGTTCGAGGACGTTGGCAAACCTCCTATGTTTCTTCCTCGTGAACCAGCTATTGCTGTAAATATGAGCAAAAAGTATAACGCTAAAGTGCAATAGCCAATGAGGACTAATTCTTTAGGATTGGACTAGCTTGGCGGATTACGGTCAAAATCCCCCTTAACCCTTAAGTGGTTGGGAAAATAAAAGTAAGCAGTTTTGTTCCCGCGTGGACGACTGAGGGCTATACACCCTGTACTGATAGGCTCGTGCCCCTCGGTGGGGACGTTTAATGAGCTGATGATGATGACAGTTCTCTTGATGGGGAGAAATACAGGTATACTAATTTAACATAATCTGATGTATTAATAACAATCTTCTACGTCTATCTATTAGATATAAAATTGGAGTG
Source organism: Leucinodes orbonalis (assembly GCA_019425675.1). NCBI lineage: Eukaryota > Metazoa > Arthropoda > Insecta > Lepidoptera > Crambidae > Leucinodes > Leucinodes orbonalis. Next base: position 237,534 of record PQWD01001039.1, read on the forward strand.
TTAGTTTGTAATATTGAAATTATTTTCGTGCATATGAATGGTACATACGGTACATATGCCAAAATAACATTTTTTTAAAGTTTGTTTGTTCCGGGTAATCTCTGAAACGGGTGCATGGATTAAGACGGTACATATAATAAAGAAAAACATAGGCTACTTTTATTTTAGACAATACTCTTAATTTTGGAAAATAAAGCGCGGCGGCCGCACGATGCGTGTTTTAAAGAAGCAATTTTAGGTTATGTTTTAATACGGAAGAATATAATCTTATACACATCCTTGCAACACTGTTTGAATAACGACTCTAGAATATTTGAACATTGTTTGTTTAGGTTAAGCCCCTCAGGTTTCCAATAAGTCAAAATAATATTTCTGCTGTTTTCGTATATTTGCATACTTTAGATGCCTGCAACATTGTTTGTCTAGTTTTATTTAAGTATACTTAGTAAAATAAAATAAGCCTATGGCTTGGCTTGCGTGAATTTGTGTTTATAAATAGTTTTGATACAGTTTTATAAAAAAAAATTATTTTGGCATATTCCTAAATAAAACAATTTTTTATTTGAATTGTAGCATTTATACCAATATATTATTCTTTTGTACACCCTATTTTATTTTAAAAGCTCATTCAAATCCGTTTTTACAAAAGACTAACAAACATATAGGTATATAGGTTCCAGCGCCGGATCTTCAATTTTTTTTGGGTGGGCAAAAATTTAGAAATGCCGCCCCGCCCTCTTTTATTTATTTTTACCTTTATCATCCTATATTATTTCACTAATTTATATAATAGGTCCCCAAATTGATTGACATTTGGACAAAGCTGCAACTTTTTACGCAGCTGTGATCAGTTTCAGAGATATTACATCTCCTTGTCTTACTCCTCGGTGCCAATGATAAGCCAATGGTAAGCTCTTCATGTACTCGGCCTGACATAGTAGCGCTCTCGTACAAACATCTCAACAATTCGATATAGCAGTAGTCAAGTCAGGCACCGTTGGAGGGAATGAAACACAGCCCAAGTCTCGATCGAATCGAAGGCTTTCTCATAGTCCACAAACGCCAAACATAATGGTCAGTTATACTCTCCGCTCTTCTGTATAACCTGCCACAGCGTATGTAATATGTAGTCTATGGTGCTGAAGCCTTTGAGGAACCCAGCTTGTTCGGAGGGCTGGAAATCGTCAAACATATGCGCGAGACGGATCATAATGACTCTGGAGAATAACTTGAAGATGTGGCACAATATCGTAATGGGTCGTTAATTCTTCAATAAGCTTTTAATATCTAAGATAACTCGTAACAGATGTAAAAACGGCAAGATTAGTTTATTTTAGTCATTTTTATAATGTAATGTCGTATGGTCTACCGTTGTGGGGTACGGCTGCCGACATTGATACAATATTTGTGCTACAAAAAGAGCTTTTATCTACAACCTTAGACCACGTGACTCTCTTAAAGAACAGTTCAAAGAAATAAATTTGTTTTTTTGTAATGTAATTTTTGTATATTTTTGTCGTTCATAAGTGCTTTTTGTAAGCCTAATTTAAATAAATGAATTTTGACTTTAACTTATCATACCCGGAATATTAGGCTCTCTCCAAGCGGATACGAAAACTCGTTCGCAGAGAATTCTACTATTTCAATACAAGGTTAATTAAGGACCTTATTAAGGAGAACAGGGGGCCCAAAGTTTTCCAAAAACCACTTGGCAGGAGCATTCTGGTGAAGCTTAATATAGCAGATGGCCAACTACTCACATTACGCCAACAGATCCTGGAAGAGGTTGAGAAATTCTATGGATTTGTCGAGCGCTCATCAGTACAGACCGAAGACAGCGAAGATCTACGTGCCCTACTAAGGCACCATTGTACGTAGGATATGCCGGATGTTGACGTTAGCGAAATTAGTGCAGCACTGAAGCAACTGAGAAATGAAAGGGCCCCGTGGGATGACGGTATTACGACAGAACTCCTAAACACCGGTGGACAACCCATCCTTAGGACATTAGGTGAGCTCTTTTAATGCCGTCATCTACCTGGGAACTACACTGGAAGCGTGGTCCACAAGCGTTCATTAAGAAGGGTGATAAAGCTCTCTTGAAGAATTATAGACCGGTAGCGTTTCTGATAAGCGTCGGTGGCGTCCTTCTCCAGATTGTCCAAGAATAAGTTTACTTGGGCTAAAACTTGACCGGCACAATTTCGGAAGGGAAGCTAGTAGGAGGATTCATTTGGGCTGGCGGCATCAGGCAAGTTACATCAGATCTTCACGTCGACGATTCCGCAACGCTTAAGGACAAAAGTCTTTGAGAAATACGTCCTACCCATACCAACATACGCAGATGAGACATGGACACTGACTGCGGATTGGTTCAGAAATTCAAAGTTACTCAACGAGCGATGGAGCGTGCTATGTTGGGAGACTCTTATACATAAAATCAGAAAATGTGTTACGCAAAAGAACTAAAATTACCGGCATAGTTCGCCAGATTAGCGAACTGAAGTGGCAGTGGGTAATGATGTCGCAGAACCGATGGCCGTTGGAGCAGACGAGTTCTGGAGCGGAGACCGCGTCTTGGCAAGCGTAACGTAGGACGCCCTCCGGCCCGATGGACCGACAACTTGCGAAAAGTCGCTGGTGGAGTCTGGATGAGAAAAACGGAGGACCGGAATATCTGGCGCAAAATGAGACCAATGTCCAACAGTGGACTGCGATAGGTTGAATAGAGAGGGAAAAGGTTTAATCACCTTTCTTGAAGAAGAACACCACCACGCCATTGCTCCTCACCTTTGGTGTCGCACCATCACCGATTCCGGAATTAAAAAGCTTCTGAAGGGTCTTAAGCACTGGCGTGCCCCCTACTTTCAAAAGCTCTGCGGTATATCCGTCGTAGCGGGGGTCTAATAACGCTTAAGCTGTTTCATAACCATCCTAACCTCGGCAAAAAAGCAATGTCATTAAAAAGTTACAATTTATCAATTATTGGTATTGATATTAATCAATTAAGTTCTATAATGAAATAAGACTACTCGCCTCAGCTTTTTCGAAGTCACACTGGATGAAAAAGGCGTTTTATTTCCAATTTATTTTGTATATTTTCTTAAAAAACGTGGTCGCTTGATGCAAGTAAAAGGAGCTTAATTGTTTATTTTTATTTTTTTCAATTGTAGCTGTCCATCATGAAAATGATATAGCTTTAAAGCAGCTAAGTTGGCATCAATTAACATAGAGAAATAACTACGTAACTTTGAAATAATACACTGCTGCCCTGTATAGAGATCGACGAGAGAGTTTTCGTATACAGCGTCATTCCTCAGATCGCAGCTGCACCCGCCTGCTGACCGTGATCTGCGGGCGCCTATTTAGAACTATGCAAAAAAATGTAATGGTTCAGTAACATGCCTTACTCCGCGCTCCGGTTATCAGTCGTATTTCTATGGCCATGCACTTGTATATTATTTATTCCGCGGGCAAGTAAGGTAAATGATGAGTGGTCCATTATTCGGTTTGCCGCCCCCTGACCGTGCCGCCCGGGCACGTGCCCCCGTCTCCCCCCCTAGATCCGGCCCTGATAGGTTCACCCTTTTGCGTTTACGGTATTACTTGGATCGTAATAATATTCGTCAAGAGTATTTTAATGAATACACTATTTTTTAATGAATCTCAACTCTTTTTTTGCGGTTCTGTAATAGAAATATCCTTACGATTATTTAAAATAAAGTCTTTTATTTTGCTTACCTAGATGTCTCCAGAAAATAAGTTCCGTTTCTCTCATTTGATAATTCAGTACTTTTAACCTGGAAAATATTTTTTTAAATTAGTTTTTTCTTTATTTATTGAAGATCATGTTGATATATCGGAGCATCGGTGGCTCAATGGTGTGGACTGTTGCCTTTCGACCGGGAGGGCGCAGGTTCAAATTCCGCCACGTACCAATGTGTTTTCGAAATTATATGTACGTTATCCGACGCTCTTACAGTGAAGGAAAACATGGTGAGGAAACCTGCGCACGCCTGTGAAGAGATTCAAAGGTTGTGCGTCGGCCAATCCGCACTATGTCCGCGTGGACGACAAAAACCTATACACTCTTAACGGTCAGGTACTTGGCCCTCGATGGGGATGTATAATGAGCTGATGATGATGAACTAGTAATAGTGAAATACTAGTAATCTGAACTGTAATTGTAATTATTTTAGTATTTATTTTTAGTATTTATCAGAGGCGGGAGTTTAGTTTTTTTTACGTTTATGGGAATAGCCGAATGTATTTTCAGAGCACATTAGATCATTGTTTTTATGGAGACTCAGTTTTGAAAAGAACGACATGACCAATAACTATCATAAACTAATACACAATACTTACTTTTTCCAGACAGCTCTTTTGCATTTTAATCCCGGTGCCCCAGTGGTGGAGTAACGAGAACCATATTGCATAATATAATGTTTTAAGGGTTAATAATAACACACAGATCTCTTTGAAAATGTTAGACGGTTAGCCAACTATACAGCTTCAAAAACTGACAGTTGATGTAAAAAAGTTCAGTGACTATGAAGTCTTTTATTTTAAATTTTAAATAATAGGTAATTTAAACAATTTTGGGTATTTTTATTGAAAAAATATTTATTAGCCGTATAGACAAAGTAGATGATTGATGACATACTCCAGCAGTTTCAGCATAGACTTCAGATTCATCAATCCGACAAACCGAGGACTGGTGAAGAGTCACTGAACGTAGAAAGTGAATAAAGGGCACCCCTCTTTAACAAACATAAGGGAACAAAAGATATGAGGCACTAATGGATGGAGATAAGTTAAAGGTTTTCTTATTATCACGAAATAAGGAAGAAATTAAACAAATAAGATGGCATTGTCAAGCAAGATTAGATGCGAGGAGATGATTAAGTTTCGTTATTCAGTATTTTCACAAAAACACATCTGTTATCGCGGGAAAAATAGGCAAAATTGGAGCAGTAATCAGCAGTATGACTAAAGTGAAGGATCGGAGTATGTGACGTCGAATGGGAGTGAAGCATACTTCATTGCAGGCCATATGCTGCAGTGGCCTGTAGTAGGTTTAATAGCAAAGTAGCTGTCTGCGGATTTTCAAATACTATCAAGAGCAGTGTCTAACTTGTAACGTTAAGATTGGTTAATATGCAACCTCATTTCTTACAAGTCATGTCAAATGTAAAAAGAATATTATTAATTGAATGGTTTTGTTCTCTTCTCTTTCACTATTGTATATGGCAGACGTGTTTTCTTCTTTTAATATATTATTTTATTTTACCAAGAGTTGTTTCGCTGTATAAGTCGAGTATTCTTTATCTCCACATATTTTCTAAAGATCATAACGATTGTATCACAGAATCTCAGTCATTATAAACAGATTTATTGTGTGTTAGTCCTGTACTCTCGCCTCGTACGTTGCTGCATGAAGGTGAATTCAGGTTGAGGTAGTATTGTTTGGAACAACCAGGGTGATCGGGCCCATAAGATTGACTTGGATTAGTTATATCCATCCTCTCATATAAACTTTCACCTAATATTATATAACGATGTACTTATTTATAGTGTTTTAAAGAAAGCGTTTTTCAAAGAAGATATATGCACGATAAGATACAATATTTGTCGTAGGTATTTATTTATGCTAATAACAACACGCCGTTAGCTAAGTTTTATTTATAGGTACCATCGACATGTGAAGTGCGCGACTGTGTCTTATCTACGTTAGGTACTTTAGTCATGTATAGTGATTTTACAAGGAAATCCATAATAACAATTGAAACAATAGTATTCATGTTATAAATTACTGGCGATATCATATGGACGTTTGAAGGATGTTAGTACTCACATAGGTCATCAAAAGCGTCGCCAATGCTTAAATAAGGATTTTTACATCAACAAACAATTCCAAAGGTATGCCTTTAAATTTGTTTGTATTAAGAAATTAATTAACAATTAGCTATTGTTGTAATTGATCCCACATTTTTACCCGACTGCCGAATGAGGGGTATGGTCTTCGAAGGTTATGGTTATTGGTTTCTACTATGATATAGTCGTAGTGCAAACATTATACACTTTTTATGGTATTTCAGGCAGGAGACAAATCTTCAATACCTTTTCAAGGCTTAACTATATACATGTTCCTAAATAGTAAACTATGTATATACATGCACCTAATTGTAAGTTTTATAATGAGTAAAGCAATCATTTTTTGTCTCCCGCCTGCAATACAATGAAAAGTTCACAATGTTTGCACTATATGGTAAAACTCGTTTTTCTTTTTCAGTGGGTATTATTTTTAGCAGGGGGGTTTTGTTAATTTTTAATTATACATTTTTAAATTGTTCACAGAAACTATTATTATTACGTGTAAAGACGTTAAATTCACCGCAATAGTTATCACGTTTTTGAATCATTTTCTGGTACAGATTTGTCGGCTATAGGTAAAACATAAACTACGACTTTGGTAAGTAACACGATATACTTACAATACGCAGATAGAGGTGTGTTTGTTTATCCAGGGGTAAACCTTAAACCGAGATAAGGAAATGTATGAATCGATAAGTACAGTTAATTCGTAGTAATTTTGCCTTTGCACATATTAGTCATTGATAGTCTACTTGAAGAGTGAGATAACATCGCAAATAGTTTTTACTTCGATATATTAGCAGAGCGCGGTCGGGTACTACAGCAGTCTGTCAGGTGAGTCTGTGCTAAGTAGTTGTGTGCAAGTTTCCATTTATTTCTGCATTCCTGGTAAATAAGTGAGTACAGATTTAATATTACCATACCTACGTATTTTTTTTATTTAACGCTTCTTTTGTTTTGATAAGTCGTTAAATATTAGTTATAAGAGATGCCCGAAATTTCTTAAACTTTTAACCGTCGGCATGTAGCGAGGTCAGAGGGGTTCCATCCGACTTTTCTTAAAACAGTGTTACAATAATATTGCTTCGTTTTTTCTGGTATAAAAATACTGACGTATCATTATAACAATACTGATTTAAGAAAGAAAAACTCTTTATTCAAATAAATCTGTTACAGATACTTTTGAATCGTCAATTGTTATTATTATCATATTTTTTTGTGACTCTACCACCGGTTCGGAATAAGTTCGGTTCGGATCTTCGAGAAGAGCCGGCAAGAAACTCGAGTTACTCTTTTAATCTTTTGTAAAGTGGTTACAGTTTTGTCATTTGCCTACACATAGCTTTACAATAATTTATTACAAAGATTTTGTAACTGGAACACTAAGTGCAAGACCACACATCTTTATCCGATAAATATTCTTCTATTGTATAGTAACCTTTTTTCATGAGGCTATTTTTAATTTAAACTGGTGAAAAGGCAATTCGACAAGATTTTGTGGTATTTATTAAAGAATGTTATGCCTCTTCCAACAAATGATTTCCCTACTTTACTTAGTCTAAGATTTGGGACAGCAAGTTTGTTTTTGTTCCTAGTATTAAAGTTATGTACGTCACAATTTTTTTCAAACAAATGACGATTTTTGTGGAAATAAACTAGATTATGGTAAATGTATTGGGACGCTACTGTTAAAATATCGATTTTTTTAAATATTTCCCGAAGTGAATCACGTGGTCTAAGGTTATAAATGAGATTGTGAGAATTATATAAAGAATTATAGAATGATATAAATTATAAATGAGAGTGTAAGAGATTGTGGTTACCCCCCTGTAGTCGTTAAAAGTTATGCACTTAACTTACTTACTTTGTAACCTAATACGATAGGTGCTAAATGTGTTTTTCCACTGATTTTTCTATAATAATCTCCAATGAAACCAATTCGAGCTATTAATTTATAAAGTAAAATTAGCAGTAAACAAAGGGAAAAATTTACTTAAAAACTACTTCTTATAAATATGAGACAGTGAGATATACTATACTATATAAACTTTGAATGTGATCTTATATTTTTAAACTAAAATCTCGTTTTAGGGTTTGTAGACTTTATGGTAGAATTGATCTTATTATAAAGAGCCGATGACCACAGGTCAATAGCCTTCAGCGTGTCGTGACATTGCATTTCTTGAATAGACCACTTAGAGCATCTTTTGAAATCATTGTTCAGAGTTAAGATCATTATAAGATAATAAAGCTCTCCTTGAACAAGAATGAATTATTCCTAAACTGCTATTAGGGGCATCATTTGTTTTGTTCGTCAAAAACATATTCCATTCTTTTCCTATAAACCTTTATCAATATTTGCTTTAATTATTTAAATATAGCTAAGTACCCAAGTGTAGTGTTATTGTGCGTCTAATTAGTATATTGTTTATCTTAGAGTATAATTTATAAAACTGCTTCCATGTGAGCATGTGTACTCCTTACGGCAATTTATAAGTGGGGACTTCACTATATTTCCGTATTTCTTAGCTTCCTACTGTTATTTGTATAAATTTGTAATAACTTATACCTAAATCATAACCAAACCTTTTTTTGCAGCATGGCTGACAGTGATCGCATTGTTTATCCTGATGAGGTAGAGGATGTAAAGGCAGCTGCGACCCAAGCCGTTGACCCTAAAAAAGGCGACTCCAACTCTATAGAAGAACCCACTGAAGTCACCACCCGAAATGCTATTTCCGTGCCTCCGAACTGCCCGCCTGGCACCAAAATGGGCCCCGACGGCGTATGCCGTCCAGTACTTTTCTTCGATTAATATGATATAGTTCCTGTTGTGAAATTAATTATGTGTTGCTTTATATGATATACAGGGTGAATTTTAAATCATTGGCATCCATTCGACCTCATATTATATATTCAATATTTTTTTATTGTAATATGTATTATTGATCTATCGCAAAGTGTTTTACGTGATTTTAAGGGTTTACTCAATATTTGTATTTTTAGATTTTCCTCATATTTGGGGGATGTACTTTGAATCACGAGTAGGATCTTATTTAATGCCAATGTTCCCATTTTCATCCTGTAGTAAATAGGTAGTACCTACTTATTAAAACGCTCTCTGTATCTTGTTTTTAGGCTCGTGATTGTACTAATCAAATCAACAGTATTATCTTCTTATACAACTACGAATGACTATTTTCTAAATTATTGATATTTTAAGATAAGTTAGCGGTTAATAAATGTGAATTCATTTACTTGTGTTGTTTATTTAGAATAGGTATCCTATATTGGACAAATTGACAGCATAAGAACAAAAATACTTCTTTGTATATTCTATCAATTTTATTCAAGTCTGCGACAAGTACCTAGCAGAAACAATCGACCTACTTGTTGTTTATTGTCCTTCCGACATTTTTCTGCCGTATTTTTATTGACTATTGAACAATATTTTTTTTTCATTTCGGGTTGGCCCTCTTTAGTCTTATTTTGTATCCATCACTTTCAGAATTTGTAAATGCGTATGTTTCTAGAACTATAGTTTATATGCGTAGGTATGGATATACATAATTTATAATGGTCTGTATTTCCTGATGCCATAAGGTCCAAAATGAACCTAGGAGAACAAAAGTGACTAATGTAGCCCGCAGATTTATCTACGAATTCAAGTGACAGTAGGATAAAGAAGCGTACGCTGAAAACCCTTGTAATGATGATGTTTAAGGTCCGATGCTTGGTTGATTGGATGATGGGTATCGCAATAAAACACAAAATTTTCTAATAATTAACGATCATTTACTTTAAAATATTCATATAATTACATAATAATGGCCTAACTCTGTGATACTTTAAACAAAGAGTCTAAGTTAAAAAATTAAATATTATTCCATTCTATAACCCTGACATCATAAAATATTATTGATATTCATCTACAAAAATTATAAATAACCCAGCGTTGCGTAAGTTTTAACAAATGGAGCATCACTCTCACAGGCATTCCTGCAAAAGAAAACACACATCTCAACAAATAAGCTAGGGCTTAAGCAGGTACGTACAGAAATTTGACCACTATTATTAAGAACAGTTGTAAACATTTATACATAATCATTTCATTTAATCAATAAGGGCGGGTTCATTTGTAAATATTTTGCCGTTTTTCCGTAACTTTTCCAATATTACAAAAATGATAATTCAGAGTAGGTAACTACCTACCTGTTTGTTTGCTGACACTGAATAGGGTGACTACTATACCAATTTCAAAATTTTGAAACCCATAGAAAGCTTCACTATCTCCGCGTGGAATGAGCATTTAATGACGACATACATAAAGTGTCATATTCAAACAATATAGGAATGCTTACTACGAGTAACTCCTCAGCCCTCAGCCGGGGCAAGTCTTTAGATTTTCATAATAAAAGTGACCCCTTAAAATTACTTATTAATTTATATAATGTCATAAACGTAGGTTTACTGGCAGTACTTAATGTAAACAACAAGAATTAATGTAAGACTTCCCTCGGATTATCCTAATATGCTCTATTTACAAATGTAGGTACCAACCCGGAATCTAATACGGATATGATTAGGTACTCGGCCGCGTCAATGACAATGTCGCAAATGTTTGCATTGGAAGCTTTTTGTTGGCCTTGTGACCAGGAAACGAAGTAAAAAATTAACCGAGTAACGCTCTAGACTTAGAAATGGCACTTCAAATGAAGTCAAATTTAAACATACTTAGGTAACAACTGGACACATTAGGAGGTACCTAACCACAGTGTAACCTAAAAAAATACTAAATGTAAGAAATTGTCTTGTGCGGCCTAGTCTCCCATTGTAGGAAGGTAACTAAACTACTGTTTCTATTTTGTTGTCGTTCTCTCTTTATGTTTCTTTTGGGGTAAAGTACTAAACATAATTTATTTTAAAATAATACATAGTTATTGTTTTTCTTTGTCTGAGTGTTATGTAATACTCGGACAAAGAATAATTTAAATTCCATATTTGTGGCTCTTTTCGTTGAACACTAAGCATGTTATAAAAATTAAAGTAAAGCAACTCAGAGCATTTACAGCCGCGTGCAAACTGCAATCATTGAAGGACTAATTAAAACGTAATTACTTTTAATACTACGCAGACTACGCTATTAAATGCAGTACAAATACTATTGTGTTTTTTATAATCAATGCATTTTTTTTCCTTTATATTTATATGCTATCAAACATTTGGGGTTAAAAATGATACGAAATAGATTTTATTAAATACGTGTATATGAAACATGGTGGTGGCATTTAGAAACTGGGCTACAGGAATGCAAACGATGCAATTGTTTGTTATAAAGGATGATAGATTTTACGCAGACTTAAATTTTTATTTTTTGTAATAGTAATATGTATAGTGGATGTTTAAGTAATTATTTCTTTTTCGGTAATAATATATCGGATTTCTCAGTAATTTATGGATTTTATGTATTCCGTATATGCACGATCTTAAAAGCTCACTTTATAAAATCAACAAATGTTTTCACGTTAACTGAATGATGCGAAACAGATCTACCTATCTATTATAGAAAATACTCATACAACATTTAAACCACCTACGTTTTCTATTTCTTAATTCTCTAAACAGGCAAATCCGCGGAGCTTAGTTGATACTATTAATGATTTCTCAGATTAAGTACTTACTTTGTTGTTTGAGTAGTATAAGTGTAAAAGTTATATTATTACTCTCGTATAAATGCTTAACGTACTTTTATTTCTGTCATAACTGCCCTGCGTCCGTCACCCAAGACGGCATTTAAACATAAACTTAGTAACAAAATTAATGTTTCACAAGCAATTGCAGTGCAAACTTTGCAAGGAGAAAAGGTGTAGTTTAATTTCGAAAAGAAAAAACCAATAAAAATTGCTAGATTTATTGTATTTATCGAATAAATAATAACATCGAAAGGATCGTGTACTTAGATTTAGGTTATTACAAAATGTTTTTAGGGGGTTTGAATAGTGACGTAGGTATTGAATGATTTGTTGTTTCGCTAGTTGAATATACCATCAATTAAATATTTTTAATAAAAAGTTACAACCCAACACAAAATAAAAATAAGCTTTGTATTCTAAAGAGGCCAAAACCCCCTGTTAAAGTTACAGAAAATGATGAAACAGCCTTAAATTTCCATAATTGAGGTAGTTTTTATTGTTTCATATTTAATGAAGGTAACTTACATGCGTAATAAAATAAGTACCTACCTAAAATATTCAATTATTTAATTAAGATAACTATTTAAAGTAAGTTTAAAATGTATTAAAAAATAGGTGTAGCCAAAGTGAATAGATTTTACAATAACTAAAAAAATACAATTATGCAAAACAATATCACAATTTATCCATGCGAAATCAATCGAAAATTTAGTTGAATCGTAAACTAGCATGCTACATATAACTATGACTATGTAATATACAGATGCAACTATAACGTGGGCACTTTGCAAATACTATGAAATTGTACATTAACCTTAAAAAAGGAAGGACAAATCTATTTTTAAGTAAAGCTTCTGTACATTATATACTCTTATTGCAAAAATCCAAAACCAAAAATATACTACTTAATTGAAAACAAAAATAATGCACAAACTAAACTCACGAGTACTTACTCGTCCTCCCAGGGACAAATGTCATTCCGCTGCTTACGCTCCCCAACGTCGCTTTTATTATCATGCTTAACAATATTAGATTCAGAGACCGACGACAGTTCGTCTTCATGAGCAATTGATTTCGCCGCGTCCGACTTCGACGATACCTCGACCGAGACCCTCTGTAGGGGCGCCGAAGGCACTTTGTCTACGTTGTCCTCGTCGACTATGTCTTCGCAGACGGCGAGAGGGGCGACGGGGGTGCGAGGGGGCGCCGGCTCGGGGGGCTCCCCGGACTCGGTGCTCGGCTCCTGCGGTATATCGCTTTTACTAACGTCTTTACTTGAGGCCGGACTTTCTTTCGTCGTTGACGGTTCGCGAGAGAGCGTGCCTCGCACGGAGACGACATCTTCCTCCGAGGTTATGGAGGGGCACCCGGGTGGCACCGGCAAAGGCGTGGGGTCTTGGAAGGCGCGGGGCTCGGTGGGGGTGACGTCGGCGGACGCGAACACGGACGAGGGCTCGTCGGAGACGGCGAGCGAGCGCGGCTCGTCGGGCGAGCCGGTGCCGGCCGGGGGACGCCGCGGACTCCTCGTCCGGGGCCGAGCTCACGCTGATCGTGGGCGTCGGGTGCGGCGGCGCCACTATCGGCTGAAACCAAGTCACATACAGGTTTTTATAGTTACAAGTAGTTAGATTTAGGTCTGATAGGCAGTTTTAGGCCTGGAATAGGATATCATGGCCTCACTAAAACAGTGGCTAAATAAGGCTTAGCGTTGTGTTTTGACAAATTTAGTGAGGTTACTGGGAAACCGAGACCTATTGACGACGTACCTATTCTTTACTTCTTCTTCTAGAACTTGCCAATGCAATAATATTTATTTGTCGTCTCAAATGAACCGTGTTCTCACAAGTTGCTGCTCGTCAGGTCTCTTACTTGAACTTGGCTTGAGACGCTACCGCGTACAGTTAGTTGTTTAAGTAAAATGGTAAAAAATTTAGCTAAAATGTTTTTTGCTGCAAATAAATGAAATGATCTACCGTCATATGATCTAAGTCTGTGTTTCCGGCCACATACAACCCTGTGGCATTCAAAAAACGATTGAATAGGCTTTTCTAGGCAAGCTCGCTCCATCTTAGAGCACGTCTCTTCTACTAGGATAGTCTGTGCTCAAGAGCAAGCCCATCATAAATAAATAAAATCTAAAGGGTCCTTCGAAGTAAGACTATTCACGCATTCTGGTTTTGCGGCCTTACGTGATCCGAGATTTGATGCATCGAAAAAAAATTACGAGCTCATGATTTGTTAGTTATATAATTGTTCTAGGAATGGTAATCGAGCATTTAATATTAGGGCAAAGGGCATTTGATTGAGAAGGGAATCCTGTCTAAGATACTATAGTTGCCTCAACTTAGCTTGATACCGCTGACAGCTGTCATAAAGATTTGCTTAGTGACGGAAAGTAGAATTACGATTATCTAAAAACCGAGTAATTGATCAATTTGAATCGATAAAAAAATATTTTATTTGAAAATCAACATTACGTAATAAGCACGAATGATTGGAAATGTACTTGGTATTATACATAATATCTTATCTGTGATAATATCGATGATTTGCAACAATGACCTTGTGGTTTCGTGAAATTGAATAAAAAATATCAATGAAATTAACCTTTAATGTTTTAATAATTTACTACGTACTTTTATTACATTTCTCCTATTATTTTTACATAGGTGACAACTTTCATAATCAAAAAATGTTGCCAAAATAACAAAGTAAAATTAAATTTAATATTAAAATATTTTTGCCACAAAAAAATTAACTCTGTTGCGTCGTAAAATAAAACTATTATTATTTATTACTTAATAATAATCTAAATAAATTATGAAATAATAAATTAATAGTCAAAAAGTCTTTAATTTTTGTAACGTGATGATTTGTACACGAAGAATCAACTGAATAATGGATAAACCAATTTAATTTAAAATTTTCGTTATACCCCAACACTAGTATTTTAATCATGTGACATAACCTTGTGTATGCGTAATTTAACAAGCTTAAATTTTAGCATAACAAATGAATTTACTCTTTTAGTAGGTTTTTTGGTAGTTTTCTTTCAACTTTATTTTCTTATCAGTATTTAAACGTATTCTTTGATCACTATTCCACTATTTTTTTAGAAATCTCAATTTTCTTCGTGTTTTAAAATGTATGCATTGTTAGGACGCACGTTAAAAGTTATACCTGGTTATACCTAAGGTTTTGGTGACAGCTGTCAGCGGTATCAAGCTAAGTTGAGGCAACTATAAGTACCTGCGGTCGCGCGGGGGGTGGGGCAGCGACCCGTCGCACGTCCTGAGGCGGCGAGGCCAGAGGCGTCAGATGTCGCGGCTCGACGGCCGACAACCGACGCAGAGGGGGCGGAGCCCCGCGGAGTCCACCGTCCAACGTGCTCTGTTGCGGCAGCCGACGTGTTCGCTCGGAAGCGCCCACCTAGAACATTCGAGTGTTTGACATTAGCATGCTTTAACTTTTTGAGTTACAATTGTGTGCTTGACATTAGCATGCTTTAACCTTTTAATTTACAATTGAATGATTAACATTCGCATGCTTTAACTTTTTAATCACAATTGAGTGCTTGACATTAGCATGCTTTAACTTTTTAAGTCACAGTTGAATGCTTAGCATTAGCATGATTTATCTTTTTAAGTCACAATTGAGTGCTTGAGATTAGCATGCTTTAACTGTTCAAGTCACAATTTGAGCTTCATATTAGCAGGTCACAATAGAAAAATATAGAATGTACGTACTTTCGTAGTCCGTACTAGTGGTGTAGCATATACTACACTACTGGAGCCTTAACTACCCCTATAAATGCCTGATTTTGCCCGCATGTAAAATTATGACCTTACTTCCGATTGTAATTCTAGACATTGTTATAATATCTCATAAGATTAATTGGATTGAGATGGTAGATACCATGTGACATAAATACGTTAAGCCAAAAATTTTAGCAAAGCGCATGCGCTCACTTATGAGAGAATGGGTTACAATTTGGGTCTATATTTAGGTAATAAATACAGAAAGTAGTCATCTTACCACGACTGCCGCACTGACGTCAGAGGAGGAGCTGCCCGAGTCAGCCGCAGAGTCCTGACGGCGACGCGCCACCGCTCCGTACACTCCCTCCCGGGAAGAACTCTCCCAAGGCAATACATCTGCCGTGTCGTCATCGAGAGGATCCCTGAAAATATATTACAGAAAACATGTCAAAATTGATAAACCATGATGATGTTAAATGCAGGGAGCGAGCTCATCTTTCTCAGCTCTATTCTCTTTGTAGATTGAAAACACACTTCTGTACATTGAACTTCAATTATCACCTACTCTACTTAGGTTTTACCTGCAATCTTTCGCAGGTCGTTGTCGTTCTATCGGAACGAGCTCTTAGCTCTCTCGCACTTAGCAATGTACATAAAATTCGTTTTTGGTATTGAATGAAGGGTACTTATCATCCGAATGGTCTTCATTGTCTACTAATATTTGAAAGAGAAAGCAGAATAGCGATTTAACCGTCTGTACTGCCCATGGTTGTGTCTGTCGAATATACACATACAATTACACAACTTCCTAAGTTATGTAATGTGTGTAGATAATAGTTTGTCAATTAAATATCATAAATTCGACGTTACGGGTACAGACGCATGTTGTGGTTTGCGGCGCTGACGGCGAGCAGACCGCCCGACTTACACTAGAGTATGTCAATACAGCGCGAGGTCTCACGGAACGGTATGTCGGCGAGGTTGGATTGCGAGTGTGAGTGGGCGGACGGGTCGGGCGCGCGCGGCCTACGTTAGTGTGCGTCAGTATAAAATTATTAGGCAGTATAATGTCTGACTTTAGCCTTTCATGGAACGAAGATTAAGCCTGTCATTATCTAAAAGAAGAAATTAATTTAAGAAGCCTGAAAAACAAAAACAACTTACTCAATTAGACATCTAAATTAATTATTTCGTTCGAGGAGTTCGAGTTGCACTGCGAGTGTGAGTGGGCGGGCGGGTCGGGCGCGCGCGGCCTACGCTAGTGTGCGTCAGTATAGCGCGCGGTCTCACCGGAACGGTATGTCGGCAGGTTGGACTGCGAGTGTGAGTGGGCGGGCGGGTCGGCGCGCGCGGCCTACGCTAGTGTGCGTCAGTATAGCGCGCGGTCTCACCGGAACGGTATGTCGCCAAGGTTGGACTGCGAGTGTGAGTGGGCGGGCGGGTCGGGCGGCGCGGCCTACGCTAGTGTGCGTCAGTATAGCGCGCGGTCTCACCGGACGGTATGTCGGCAAGGTTGGACTGCGAGTGTGAGTGGGCGGGCGGTCGGGCGCGCGCGGCCTACGCGTGTGCGTCAGTATAGCGCGCGGTCTCACCGAACGGTATGTCGCCAAGGTTGGACTGCGAGTGTGAGTGGGCGGCGGGCGGGCGCGCGCGGCCTACGCTAGTGTGCGTCAGTATAGCGCGCGGCTCACCGGAACGGTATGTCGGCAAGGTTGGACTGCGAGTGTGAGTGGGCGGGCGGGTCGGGCGCGCGCGGCCTACGCTAGTGTGCGTCAGTATAGCGCGCGTCTCACCGGAACGGTATGTCGCCAAGGTTGGACTGCGAGTGTGAGTGGGCGGGCGGTCGGGCGCGCGCGGCCTACGCTAGTGTGCGTCAGTATAGCGCGCGGTCTCACCGGAACGGTATGTCGGCAAGGTTGGACTGCGAGTGTGAGTGGGCGGGCGGGTCGGGCGCGCGCGGCCTACGCTAGTGTGCGTCAGTATAGCGCGCGGTCTCACCGGAACGGTATGTCGGCAAGGTTGGACTGCGATGTGAGTGGGGCGGGCGGGTCGGCGCGCGCGGTGGCTGCGCGGGCTGACGGCGAGCTCGTGCGCGGAGCCCGACAGAGAGCGGTCGGAGCCGCGCCGTCGCGACAGAGCCGCACCACCACCGCTGGAAGTTCCCGGCTTCTTCTTCACTTGCCCGCCGAAGTTGAAGAATCTGAGGGATTGAGATATTTTAAATAAAGTAAACAAACACTTAAAAAGTCAACAAAATCTGCGGAATGCCTTCTGGAAAAGTGACAGCCCCACCTGGTTTGCTAGGTGTCATTTAAAATTTTCATTAACATAGCACCTTCACCACATCTACATGTCCTGTCATTTGATTGTATACCCGGCATTTGATTTACGAAACTTAGTAAGCTGGTAAGTTATTTTTGACATATTGATCAAGGCTTTTTGATGACAATATAGTGGGCTAGAAAAATTTTAACAAATCCAGATTTTTCTATATCAAAGTTAGCAACTTACTGCTCATCGAATTCATATGACTTATACTACATTTACTTACTTGGCTTTCTTTTGATGCACATTGCGACCCTCAGCGAGTAGCCGCTGGAAGTGGTCGGAGCGTATAAAACGCGGGTAGCAGTCCTTCTTGAGCAGCAGACCGTAGACGTGGTCAGCGGCGTGTCGAGGCATACCGAGACCCCGACCGAAGGCTTTCGTTCACTCGTTCTGCGGTCGCACCGTCGATGTTAATCTCGCACGGGGCACCCGGCTTCAAGAACTCTCTAGAATTTATAAAGAAGGAGTGAACGAAAGTACGAGGCGCTGTATGATTTTTTGGCTGTTCAATTCACTGCATAGTAGTTGGGGTGGATATTAGTTCGGGGGTTTGTGGTCGCCGTCATTGTTGAGCTCGCACGGCGTACTTTAGAAATAATGAGGAGAATCATTTTAATTTCAGGCCGATACAGCAGAAGACTGCTGCTACGAGATTAGGGTTTCTAATTAAGGGCTCTTAGTGGGCGACTACACTCCCAATGAAATCCCATTCGTCACCTGGGGTGCTATATTGGATATTTAAAAAAAAATCTTTCTCGTCTCCAGAGGGGATAAAGCTAGGGGTGAAGGACGGGATCGACTGCTCGACGCGTCTGGCATCGAAAGTTCTGTTATAAATGCAAAATGATTGAACGAATGAAAGCAATACCCAACAGCTTCTTTTGTATAAAGCTCATATCTGTCCGTATTTGGAGTACCACTTTAATCTCTGAGCAGGTACTCTAAATAACTA
This sequence comes from Leucinodes orbonalis, assembly GCA_019425675.1. Taxonomy (NCBI): domain Eukaryota; kingdom Metazoa; phylum Arthropoda; class Insecta; order Lepidoptera; family Crambidae; genus Leucinodes; species Leucinodes orbonalis. Next base: position 256,139 of record PQWD01001039.1, read on the forward strand.
AAGTCTTCTAAGGACAAAGCCACTTACTCGTAAATGTCATCTAATTTCTTTGGTATCTGCTTCGTGCTACTGCGTCGCAGATCCATTACTGCCAGCCAAAATCGAATGTTCTCGTGGGAGTACTCCTTGCGAAGGAAGCTGGTGAACTCCTGGAGCCCAGTGGGGTCTGACACCAACTCTTCGATGGAGAGCGCCCATCGCTGCACTCGCTTTTCGCTTGGCACCTCCACTCTGCATCATTTTTTTATTAATTAGTTTTTACTATTGCTAATAAACTGTTTTTGTTATAACTGCGTATGTAACAAATCTCCACCATTCGGGATTTCACCCAACCTCACTGGCTCGTGGTACATTCCACCGAACAATGGATGAAGCTCTGGCTATTCGCTAACGCGCACTAAAGCAGAAAATGTACTGGAATCTATAGCCTCTTTGCAGTTTAGTACACATTCATAAATACCTACCAGATAATTACATTTGTGATATTCAAAAACCAAGCTGAGAAAGAAATTGACAGAAAGTTTTAAACATTTGTGTTAGCGACAAATGATTAATTGGTTTAACAAACGGTTTAGAATTCTCTAAACCAAACATTAAATTATCATGCTATTTTGTATAGTTACTACAACTCAGCATCAAAAGTAGCATCCACTTGTCGATTGAGAGACGTCCAGTAAGCTCTAGCTTTCCTGGAAGCCAAGAGAGGACATGGCATGGTCCGCTCCAGGCGACCAGTAAAGACCGAACTATCAGACCAAAAGTGACAAATTAGTATAATAAACAACTCTTTTCAGCTACTGTGGATACTGACAACAGTGATTATAATATATAAATATAATATAAAAACTCACAAAGGGTTGTTAATTTGCCAAAAGAGGGTATCATCGCTGACCCAGGGGTTGGAGGGCTGCGGTGGGGTGAGCCAGGGATCGTAGGGAGCGAAGGTCTCCGAGTAGGCTACTAGGGCCTCTAGGGCAATTGAAGTCTTCACTCGCGTACGGTCCAGGCTCGCCTTTAGGTGTTCAATCTACAATGAAGGGAAACACGTCATATTAGCTGTGGCATGTGAAGGTAACTGTATCTATAGAAATGGGAATTTTATGTATTAGAAGTTAGTAATAATGTATTATTTTTCATAAGTTTTTATAAATTTTAGTGTGATATCTATACGTCTACATTTTTAAAAGGAAGTGTTAACAAATCTATTTCATTGCATACTTCTACGAGTATCCACCCAAACATCTGCATTGAGCCGGCGTCTTGGGTTAAGGCCCAATCTCCTCATTCCTATGCTATGTGGAGAGGCCTGTTCTTTGTAACGGGAGGTTTAGGTATCTACATACTTGATCTTTTAAAAAAAATATAATGCTGATTTGTAAGTAGCTGTAGCTGAGTTTAGCTTCTTGTGGACAAAAATATATAGCTTACCTCCCTGGTGAGCTGTTCTATGGTACGTTTTTTTGGGCGTGGATGTCGCACACGAACGGGTACAGGGCAGGGCTCGAGCGCGCTTGGCACGCCGGGCGGCGGTCTCGCGACGCGCCAATACGCCCTTTCCTGACTGTCACTCACTATCTTGTCCCCTTTCTTACGCTCTTTTGCTAAACGCACCTGTAGGTCGGTGTAATAATTAATTATTAACTCATTCAAAGATTGATCTTTCGAAAAAAGGCCGATGACTTCGACCCCACGCATGCGTTGCCAAAGGACCGGGCCACTATTTGGCCCATGAAGCTTATGAATTTAGAAACTATAATTCATATACACGACTTTGATACCGATTAATAAATCAATAGATATTCGTTAAATGCAATTTTAAAAACTACGTATAAAATTCTTATATACTTTTGTATAAATGCATATATATTTATTATACATTTACATAGAGCGTCGGTGGCTCAGTGGTGTGGACTGTCGCCTTCCTACCGGGAGGGCTGTGGTTCAAATCCCGACACGTACCAATGTATTTTCGAATTTCGAAAATATATGTACGTTATCCGACGCTCATACGATGAAGGAAAACATCGTGAGGAAACCTTCATGCACGCCTGCGAAGAGATTCGAAGGTTGTGTGTGAAGTCGTCCAATCCGCACTGGGCCCGCGTGGACGACTAAGGCCTAATCACCCTATACGGGTAGGCTCGTGCCCCTCGGTGGGGACGTTTAATGAGCTGATGATGATGATGATGATACACTTACATCATTCAGGTCAATATGAACAGCAGATATTGTACATATACTAATGTCGTTCAGTTGAAGCAGCGTTTGTCGACAAAAAGTTGTTTCAAACACAACACTATTCGCACAATCGATCAGTCGACATTTCGTTCATCGTACATATGTCTGTCGAACAAAAATGACGGACCCTATACATACAGTTCTGAGATTCAAGCCTTGATGTAACAGCTAACTCCTTAACTATGTAACTACCCTGCCAGGTAAACGTGGTAATATGGTTAAACCTTTCAATATTGTGAAGCCCATAATCACGGTTTGACAAAGAAAGTTAAAATTACTCCCTTGATGATGGGATTCGTTGGGAACTTCTTGAAATGTATTAAGATTACTGACCTGCTCCTCAGCCTGCATAGTGATGAAGTCCCATTTAGCAGCCAGGTTTTTCTTAAGGTTGGTCAGTGCTTCTTGTTCGTACTCTTCCAGACCATGCCGCTGCTTGTTGCGCAGTGTGCGTTTCACCAAATAAATTGCATACTCCACATTATCAGGACCCAGCGTTGGTGCACTCGATCCGCTCCCGGCCACTCGGGGGGCCTGCCACGGCCAATAGTATGGACTCTGGGGGGCGATAACACAGAATTGTATGTAAGAATCATATTTGTAGAACGAAATATGATTGCTAACAGTGAGATGGTGATGACAATATAATCAAGTCTATCAGGTACATAAGTAATCCACCATTCATTTACTAAGTCATCTAGGTAGGTATCACCGCAGTGCCAGATACCGTCCCGTAAAATAGGAGTGTTTTACACTTCTGTGTATCGGGATGAGGGCACTGTAGCTAGTAGAATAACCGGGTATACAAGACCTAACATCTGTCATCTTGGTTGACGGGCTCAGAGCAGTGTTGACGGAAAATAATGACTACTTGCTGTTATTAATTTCTTTCAACACTGCATCTGTCATGGTCAGGAGTATCACTTACCATCAGGTGAGCGCACTAACCGTCCCGTTCACTTATAACATTAAAAAATGCACACAGCGCCATATAGTCCCAATTTGAGCAAACCTTGTTTTACGGGTAACACTTAAACAAGGGATACACATTACCTATGTACTTACATAGGCTTTTGTATACATGTAAGTAACCGTTTTCTCAATCATTACACATTAAAAATCTACACACGCACTGTCAACAGTCAAGCATCAGTATTGCTTTCAGTGTGATATGTCTGATAGAGTCATCTTTGAGTATGAATCAGCAGGCGCTCACAAAAAAGGTGAAGCCACATATTGCTTCGTTTATTATGTGCCGTCGAGTGAAAACGGTTGCCGGAGGCCTAAACTACCGTTTCCTCCTTCCCGTTTGCCTTTCCTCCTTTTCTTCTAAAATGCCGGCGACGCTAATTTTTCTTCTTTGGAGTTAGGAGTGTCCATGAGTGTTTGATATCACTCACCATCAAGTGAACTATCTTCACATATAAAAAAAAAGTCTTGGATAGTTGTAACTCTTGTAAGACATACAGTTAGTAATAATCATTTCGAATGCATCGATTTTAGATCTTTTAATTCTAACTTTTTCTGATTCTTTTAGTAATAATACTTATCAACATCCACTCCATGACAAAATGGGTCCTCCACACATGTGAGCCGATGTTTCATATTTTAGCAATAATTGAAACCACTAACATTCGGGAGCCAGTTTTAGCCCTGTAAAAAAAGATCGCTCTAATATAAAAGACGGTGCAACAAGTGTGAGGTGCCATATACAATCTTCACTACAAGAAATCTGATTAATTTATAAGTTTAGATGTCACTAAATTTTGAGTACAGGAATGGTGCAAAGAAATTAAAAGACGAGAAGAATAAAATGCTGATACCATAATAATCGACCTTGATTTACCTGAGCCAGACCACATCATCTGCTTTTCATATATATCTTGACCACCTTTTTGAACTGTCGTATCACGATCACCTTAGGATAGGATAAAACGATATTTACCCTTTACTTATTTTCAAAAGTAGGAAAAACTTACTTGGAATCTATATAGAGAAGAATCATCTTTCAACACAAGGTTTTCAAATCGTTGACGGGAAGAAGTAGCCGTATTGGCAGAGTTGATTGGCTAAGTTTATTGCTTCAACTGAAAATTAAGAAAAATAACTCACATTAGTATGTGTTAGTTAAACTGGTGTAATTTCCTGGTATTGATGATGATTTTATACACAATATGAATGTTTAAAAAATTTAGGTAAGTGCAATTTAAAAATTAATTAAATTAAAGAAGCAGTTATTCCTCGCAAGAAAATAACATAAAATTCATTCAAAATATAAAAATATAACAAAGAATTAAAGAAGAAACACTTGTGTGTTCATATAAATAGTTAAATTTACGAGTGATACAAGGTGAGATTAGTATAATGTACCAATAACATCTATTAACATCAATATTTGAACACAAACATTGAAGGCAATAAAATATCAGCTAGACACAAAAGCATAGTTAAAATTATCCAATTGGTTAAACGTAACATTGTTTACTTGTTACGTAGTCACAAAATTTTGAAGGTATCTTTTGCTCATGGTTTTACCATTTTGAAAAGCTTGGAATTTGGAAAATTTAGTAATGCGTCACCTTTCTGGTGCGAGCAGACGATGATAACTTTTTCGAATACTACTTTTAGTTTCATCTCACTAATTAAGATTAAGGGCAATTCAAGTAGCCCGATATTAGTCCCATCATAATAATTTGTTAACAGAGCTATACCTTCCGACTCGAAAAGAAGAAGAAATTCTACACAAATATTGAATAATAAGTAAATCGAAACTAAAAAAAATCGACACATTGACATAAAACAATGCTCTTACTCTTAAAGAATTGACTTGATTAACATGAAATTATTGTTCTAAAATAATCAAGTATTGCTAATTTATAGTAACCGGTATTTATTTCAGATTACAAACGAATAAAAAGTTATAGAGAAATACAAATGTATAATAATGATCACACACACTTTATGCAGAATCTATAGAAACTTTAATTTACAAATGTTGCAATGTTTTCTTTTTCATTTTCCCTTTTTTGTTTTATTTAATTTATAACCTATATACAGTACCTTTTCGGTAAATTAATTCAATATTAATACAAGATTACTAACTCTAAATCCGCGGAATTCCTTGCGAAGCGGATTTTTTTTTGTTGTATCTATTAACGTATCGTATGCCAATCGTGAGCTCCATGAGCAAAATTATACCTGTGCGTCGCGTACATACAGTTGGACATGTCGACAAACATGCTTATATATAACGCGTTCACGTACAAGTGAGTGTCTGCGGATAGAATCTGTCGCTATGGCTAGAGTCTATTGGGGTTCTGCGTCGGTAGCCGCTCCAAGTGCCACCACCGCCTATATAACACTCACCGTTGCTTGTTTCATCGAGATTAAACCGTTCCATTAGCCATTCGACAAGATCGTACCCTGTAACAAGGAAATATACACTTATTTTTATAACATAGGGAGGCAAACTATCTATATTAAGAGCGTCGGTGGCTCAATAAGAGCGTCGGTGGTTCAATGGTTGTGGACTGTCGCCTTCCTACCGGGAGGGCTGAGGTTCAAATCCCGACACGTACCAATGTGTTTTCGAATTTTCGAAAATATATGAACGTTATCCGACGCTCTTACGGTGAAGGAAAACATCGTGAGGAAACCTTCATGCACGCCTGCGAAGAGATTCGAAGGTTGTGTGTGAAGTCGTCCAATCCGCACTGGGCCCGGACCTGGACGACTAAGTCCTAGTCACCCTATACGGGTAGGCTCGAGCCCCTCGGTGGGGACGTTTAAGGAGCTGATGATGATGAGGGATGCAAACAAGCATGCGGTTCACCTGATGGAAAGTGTTACCGCCGCCCATGGACATTTGCAACGCTGAGGTCACAGGGATGCGAGGCCCTTATATAAGAATAAAATACTTATTATTCATTCTTATTATCAGTCGTTACATTACATTAATATCACTACATAGTATAAAAGTCACTTTCTCTGTTACTGCATACTTCGATATATATACTTCGATGGGGTTTTTAATAGATAAGAGTGATTGTGATGAGGAAGGTTTAGATGTATAATAACATCCATTAAACAGTGGACAAATACTGTCATTTTTGAGGTTACTTATGTGATGTCGTAAATAATTGCGGCGGGAGCGTGCCTATTACCAGCATTGCACCAGTGCGAAGCCGGGGCTATTTAGTCTATAATCGTCACCATAACTCAGCATATCCATGGGTAGATTTCGTAATAAATCACGCGGTCCAAATAGGGTTTGGTGGATGTTCACGACTACTTTTTTAAGATAGTACCCGGGAACGACGGCTTAACGTGCCTTCCGAAAACAGAATCATCATTCATTTGGACTATCAGGTGATACAGCCTGCCATTTCCTCATCTAACTGAAAAAACGCTATAATTCTCACTTCGCAGCCTCCTCGGGGGATTCGAACCCACGACCTCCGGAAGCTTCCGTCTATTCGGACAGCAAATAAATAGGACAGTGGGAACAGCCACGGATCTGAAAAAAAAAATACTTTCGGCGACTGGGACCACTTCAATGATAAGTGAAATTAAAAAAATTTGGCTACAGTCAAAAGAATTTATTAGATGTCATAATTGAAGAAAAATCAATTATGACATCTAAAAATTTAAAGGCATATTTATTTTTGTAACAACAATTTTAAACAATTATAAAGAAATTCTTAGTGGTCCCAGTCGCCGGCAGAAAAATATTGTATTTCTGGGGCCGCGGTCCTAGTATGTGGTCTGAGTAAACTAAAGCCTCCGACTCCGGATCTAAGATCAACGCTTAGTGCACTAGCTCATGGAGGCAGTAAATAGCCGTATAAAGACAACAGTGTGGCTGTACGTGTTGTGTATTTGAACGTTGGGTGTGGAGTTCCTGAGTGAAGACTAATAGTGGAGGTTGAAGGTACGGCGGAGGTTAGCACAAAAATGGTGAGACCGATTATCAGCACTGCAGATACGGAAGAATAACAATAATCAATCTTGCGTAATATTTAAATAAATATTACAGTGCTTCAGCAAGTTGAAGTGGCAGTGGGCTGGTCAAGTATGTAGCAGAACCGATGAGCCATTGCAGACGAGTTCTGGGTGGGACCGCGTCTTGGCAAGCGTAGCGTAGGACGCCTCCGGGCCCGATGGACCGACGACTTGCGAAGTCGCTGGTGGAAGCTGGATGAGAAAAGCTGATGACCGGGATGTCTGGCGCAAAATGGGGGAACTATGTCAGCAGTGACTGCAATAGGTTGAAGAGAGATTACAGTGCTGATTAGAATGGTATGTAAATATTTTTTAGGAATTCAACGTATACTCGCGTTCGTATTAGACGTACTTCAGAAATCAGCTTCTACGGTACACTAGGTTTGGTTCGATAGCCGTTTTCTTAAGAAAATTTGTCTGCATAAAATTGTCCCTTTGAGGTGTTGGGTGTTTTCACTTACCTAAATACGTTTGTTAAAAATTGACTAACTA